>JADRCD010210249.1:0-21485 GCA_019843815.1 Montemys delectorum
TGTGAAGGTTCTGTGCCCCAGTGTAGGGGAATGCCAGGGCCAATAAGTGGGAGAGGGTGGGGTGGCAGGCATGGGGAGGGGGGAAGCAAAAGAAGTTTGTTCTTGTTGTTTTTGTTTGTTTGTTTGTTTGTTTTTTGGAGGGGAACCTGGGAAAGGGAAAATTTACATGTAAATAAAGAAATTATCTAAAAAAAAATAAAAAAATAAAAAATTGTTCTTGCATACACATGTGTATACGCATATATATTTCTAAATATACCTAAATATAAATATACAGGTAGTTTGTACACTATCTGTATGCGTGTTTTCAGGGCTGACTATTTGGCACAGAACAACCATTTGGTGTGCTCTTCCAACTCTCCTGCTTCCAGCTTCATTCAGTTACCTGTAGTTCTGTGTAGGGTTGAGGGCTCATGGGCTTTTCCTTATCTTTGTTGGCATGCCCAGCAATGTTGACCTTGTTTGGCTCATGTTTAGGATTCTCGTTCTTTCAATAATGGTTTGTGCAGGAGAAGAGGGCAAGCCTACCACAGAATTGGACAAACTGTTCCATGCCTGAACAACCTCTGTAGTAAGCCTCAGAGGTTCCAGAGTCCTGCTCCCCAAAGGTGAGGCCTAAATTGTGTTAAATGTACCCAAGCCCCTTCTCACCCTCAATATAGTACCAGGGCCTTTGGAAGTCTGTCAGCCTCTTTTTTGTCTCTGAGGTCACCAACCTGGCCCACACTATTGTTAGTCCTTGCCTGTGGGACCTAATGACCCAGGGTCATCAAAGGTCAAGGTGGCTTCAGGAGTTGGCTCTCTCTTCTCCTCCCAGCCTGGTGCCAGAAAGGCAGCTCTCCCACTGTTAACCCTAGTAAGAATTCACTACCATGAGAGTCACCAGGCTTTACTCTCTGTTTGACCTTATAAGGTTTCTCCCTCCACTCTACCCCCCTCCCCCAGTCCCTGAGTGTGCAGATGAAGTATCTTCCAACACCCTTGTCCTGGCCAATGGTGCACAGCCACACAAACTTTACTCCAGAGACCCTGGCCATCTCTTCAGGGATATCAATACCCCTTTCTCCCTCCATTAAACCAAATCAGTTCTCTGAAACTGTTCTCTGCTGTGTGTTCCTTGTCTCTGATACCCCTGCACCCACCACTGACAAAGATCTTACCTGTCCCCACCACCCCCTGGCTAAGCTCCCCTGTCTCCAGTCCAGCCTGGTGAACTATGGGCCTGGCTAACCCAAGAGGGAGAATCAGACAGGGGAGGATTTCAGCAGTGCCCAGCTAACTGGTCTCTTTTTTCCACTTATGTCTTTCTATACAACTTTCCATATGCAATGGTGCTATGACTACACTTGTTCATGCTGGCTGCCATCTCTCCAGCATTTAGACAGATCTTTGGAACATGGTCAGAGGTGCTCAGTCATGATTTAAATGCATGAGTGATTGTTACTATCCTGCTAAAACTGTTCACACCCTCCGCATTCCTTTAGGGTATGCACAAGATTTCTGAACAGAGAATCAAAGGCCTTTTACTTCATCCCATACAACATCTGATTCATGGATGAGTTCTCATGTCTGCTAATCTCTGTCAATAAATCGTCTCTTTCCATACCCTGCCAATTTTCTCTGTGCTCACTGTGTGTGAGTGAATGTGTGAGTGAGTGTGTGAGTGAGTGTGTGGGTATGTGAGTGTGAGTATGAGTGTGAGTGTGTGAATGTGCAAATGAGTGTGTGAGCATGAGTGTGTGAGTGTGTAAGTGCATGAGTGTGTGTAAGCATGTGAGTGTGAGCATGAGTGTGTGAGTGTATAAGCGTGTGTGTGTGTGTGTGTGTGTGTGTGTGTGTAACTTGCCAGTTAGTCCCAGGGATCTTTCTGGTTTCCCCCCATTATTGGAATGATAAGAACAACCCACCAAGCTTGGCCTTTTCCATGGGTTCTAGAGATGAGCCTCAAGCTCTCCTGTTTCTAAGGAGAGCAGAATGCTTTATGCTCAAGCAGCTGAGACTGCCTTTGAGGGAGGTGAAGGAGACAGGCCCCTGGGAACTCCTAACTGTAAATCCTGTGAAAACCAGTTAAGCATACTCATCTCAGATCTTCTTTCCAGCAAATTTCCTCCTTGACCCAGGCTTTCCCTCTTTATTTTATTTTAAAATTTGAAGTAATGTCAGAGATAAAAAATGGGAAATTACCCATTTTTACTGATTCTTCATCTGGATAATCCAAATGTTTATTTATCTATGTCTATCACACACACACACACACACACACACACATATATATATATATATATATATACATATTACCATATATGACTTATTATTCCTTCTCCAAATATATGCACACAAGATCAGTTCTTAAGAACAGTTGTAGATATACACTTTTATTCCTGAATGGAGTGTAGGTATGGTGTGTGTATCTGTTTTATTTTAAGCTATATGTATTTGTGTGTGTGTTTGTCAGTGTGTGCATGAAGTGTCCTTGGAAACTAAAAGAGGGTGGCAGATTCCTCGTGTGAGTCACTGAGCAAGGTTTCTGGGAACCCAACTCAGGTCCTTGCAAGAACAGCAAGCACGCTTTGCTGCCGAGCCATCTCTCCGGCCCTAGGTGTCTTTTCTTCAAGCCATGATACTGTCTTACATAATTACAGTCTAACTATCTAAATCAAGAAGCCAGTATGGATACAGAGTTGCCATCTAATCTGTTTTGCCAGTTTTCTTTATTGTCCTTTAGGGCAAAAAAAGAAAAAAATTTTGGTTTGAGATGATGTCTTCCAGGAGAGGGAGAGTCGCTTTGCTTTAGGGTTTAGACCATGTACTAGTGAATAGCTCTACACCCTAGAGTATATAAACAGCATCCACTGGACTCAGCGGTTATAAATTAAGACAAACAGAAGATATGGAGTTGCGGGGTGGGGGGCAGTTCCAGGGGAGACATGTATGGTGGGTGGGAATGAGGCTTCTCCACTGGAGAGCATATTCTGGGGTAAATAGGACTGAAATTATATACTCGTATGTGATTTTCAAAGACTAAATACAAATTCTATTAAACCCCCCTAGTATAGGATTTCTTCGAGTTAGTCCAACGCTTACTCGTCCTGTCTTCTCAGCCCCCTTGCACGACCCCTCAGTTTTTGTAGTGATGATCTCCATATCTTCGAGAAGTTCTGGCCAGTCGCTTTTGCAGAGTCCCTCAGTTTGCATTTATTAATTTCCTTATGGTGTCATTCAGACCATGGATGCAAAGTCAGCGAGTCACATCAGGAGACACCTGCTGTAAACATGCCTCATTAACAGTGACTACTAGCCTTTGAACTATGACCACTGTGGTTTGTGTAAGTTCCTCTACTAGAATTTTACCTCTGGTGATTAATACACATTTTGTAGAGAGATACTTTGAGACCAAGTGCTGTACTTATCAAAGCATACCTACTACTTTCTCTGTCTTGTAATGACTCCTTATCTGAAGCAGTTATGCCTGTAGTGAATGTCAAATGATCATTTTGATTGGGTCTTTGTTTCTATAACTACCAGTGGGCATTTTACTTTAGGGAAAGCTAACTTTTTTCTTAACCTCCCATAATCCTGTTTCCCATTTATCCATCCTTCCTACCCTTATTTCCTATCTGCATGGGCTCACAAAATTTTACTTACTATACGTTATTACTGTTACTATACCATAAGGACTTTGTTCATACTTTACTAACGTTTATATAGTCGAGGGTCTTTTGAAGTTGCCTTTGTTTCTGTCTGGCATGTCCCATCTGTCCCTGAATACGTAATTTCCTTACTTTGTGGTATAGCAAGATGTTCTAGGATCAAAGTTCATTGGGTACCTGTTCTATTCCAGCCCCGGAACCAGTCCTTGTAACTGGCAGCCCTGATTTCCTCTGGTAAGCATGTTGGTTAGTTTTATGTCAACTTGACACGAGCTCTTTGGGAAGAAGAAACCTCAGTGGAGAAAGCGCCCTCGCTAGATGGGCTTGTGGGCAGGCCCGTGGGACACTTTCTTGATTCATGATTGGTGTGGGAGGGTCCAGCCCACTGTGGACTATGCTACCCCTAGGAAAGTGGTGCTGGATTGTATGAGAGCTGGCTGAGTAAGACATGGGGAGCAAACCAATAAGCAGTGCTCTCCCATCAATTGCTTCTGCTTCAGCTCCTTCCTCTAGATTCCTGCTTTGAGTTCCTGTTCACACTTCTGTCCATGATGGACCTGGAAGTGTAAGATGAAATAAACCCTTCCTCAAGTTGTTTTTGCTCATGGTGTTTATCACAGCAATAGGAACCCTAATTAAAACACTGAGTGCTCAGATTTCTTTTTTTTTGAGATGGGATTTTATTATGTAGTGTTGTAGGATATTTGATCACACTGTGAACCCTGAGATTGTGTTATTTGCTAGGAAAAAAAAAAAACGTATCTCTAGTTGTGGTGTGGCTCAGCCTTAGCACATATCTCTAATTCCTCTGGCTAGAATACCTACACACCCTTAGTACATACCTTTACTCCCAAACAATGAAGATAAAGTCAGTTTGTAGAAGGAAGCACTCACGTTTGAGAGTGATGTCTAATTGAATGGCAAAGTGACAAACCAGAGAAAGATTTGACAGCATAGGAGATGCCCAAGTCTCATGAGACAGAGGAAAGCAAGGCTGCTTAAGAAAGAGCAGTGCAGAGAAGGGGGGAGAGGAGGCAGTTTTACTGGGAGAGTTTTATAGAGACGGGTTGCAGATGTTCTCATGCTAAACACTGGTAAAAACAGAACAAGCCAGAGAATGAGGAATCAGAAGACTAGAACAGTTTACTAGAGTCATTTTGAGGACAAGCAAAACAATTCAGGAGAAGCTGAGAGAGAAGCCAGATTGAATCAGTCAGGTTGGAGAGGAGTTTGAGCCAAAACAGCTGAGTTGAACCAGCCAGCCAGAGATCAAAAAGAAATAGAAAGGATGAAGTAAGTCTTAGTGATAGGAAACATTCTAGGCCTAGATTAGATTGTCTGGAGGGTAGAAGCTTCCAGGACTAGGCCTAGGTTAGCAGACAGAGCAGTAAGTCATGGAGAGGACAGTTACTACAGGAGAATAAAAGATACATTTACAATGTAGCTCTGGCTATCCTGGAACTTACTATGTAGACCAGGCTAGTCTTGAACTCCCAGAGGAGGCTCTGCCTCCTCCTGCTGTAATTAAAGGTGTGCACCACTGCACTTTTAGGAACTAAGATATGGGTGCCGGCTGTGCTATTCAGTACCAAGGCGCCCTTATTTCTAGTCTTTCTCATTGGATGAAGTTAGAACACACACACACACACACACACACACACACACACACACACACACTTTTATAATTTTCATATCTATCCATGGAAACCAAAGTTTTGCTTGTTTATGTCATAGGTCATTGGGAATCTTAAGAAATGGCATCTTAAGAAAATGTCTAGGACTTATACTTTCAAGTCTAAGATGGCTAATTTCTTCTATTTCTCTCATCTCTTTTTAAGATTACATATTTATTTATTTATTTATTTATTTATATGTGTGTGTTTGTGCATATGTATATATGTGTGAGTGTACATGTATGTGTGTGAGTGCCTGTGTGTATATGTGTGTCTATGTGTATATGTATACGAGTATGTGTGTGTATGTATGTGTATTTGTATATGTATGTGTATGAGTGTGTGTGCATATGTGTATGTGTGTGTGTGTATCTTTGTGCATATGTGTGTATATGTCTGTGTGTGTATGGATATGTGTATGTATGTGCCTGCCTATGTGTGTATGTATGTGTGTATATGTGTGCATCTCTGTGTGTTTGTATGTGTGTACATGTATGTGAGTGTGTGTGAGTGTGCATGACAGTATATATATATATATATGTATGTGTGTGAGTGTGTGTGTATGTGTATGTGTCTGTATGTGTAGGTCAGACACCTTTGAGGAGTCTGCTTTCTCTGTTCACATGTGGGTCGTCAGGATGCCCTCAGGTTGTGAGGCTGGTGGCAGGTGCGTATGTATTGAGTCATTCCTACTGTCCCACCTCTTTTAAAGTAGAACATTCTAGCATATGTGCTACATAGAAAAATCAAGCATGCAGCGATGCAGTGAGGCAGCAGCAGCAGCAGAACTAGTGCCTTCCCATTGCTGCATGCCTTTTGAGAAAGGGTGTGACAGTGAGGCTGTGCTCTTCCCGTCCTGGGAAGGTGGGAAGGAAAAGTTCCTGTGGACAGATGTGCTCACCACGGCTCTGGGGCAATGAGTGTGGACATCTCATTTCTATTAAAATGTTCCCTACTGCAGCCTAAAGCTATTGTACAATTATTAGTTGGCATTTCACAAAAAGATTCTTTAATAAAATTGTAGAATGTTTATAGGATGGCTATAATGATTCTTCAAAAAGAGAAAACAGTTTCCCAAGTTGTTTGTGGAATCCCTTGCTAGGGAACATCTACATCAAGCTGACTGCATGAAACCAATGTCGAGGGAAGGCACTCCGGCCGCTTCCTCACATGCTAATTAGCACAGCTGCATGCTCATACAGCTTGCAGAACATTTGATCTGAACCAGGTGCCTAGGTTCTCCGTCTTGCCCATTTCATTCTGTTCTAAGCTTTGTATTGCTTCTCATCAAATGACCATGGGCACACGTGACCAGGGTGGGGGTGGGGTTGGGATGGGGGAAGCTGGCCTGGAACAAGAACGAGATTTTTTTTTTTTAAAGATGTATTTGTTTATTTTATGTATATGAGTACACTGTAGCTGTCTTCACACACACCAGAAGTGGGCTTCAGATCTCATTACAGATGGTTGTGAGCCACCATGTGGTTGCTGGGATTTGAACTCAGTACCTTTGGAAGAGCAGTCCGTGCTCTTACCCACTGAGCCATCTCACCAGCCCAAGAGCGAGATTCAAATATACCTCAAACCCCCAAAATCTCAACTGAGACAGGCAGGAGTTAGGTCCTCTCTCTCTGTTCCTTTATGCCCCCCCCCATTAGGTGGCTCACAGCCAACTTTAACTCCACCTGTAGGAGGGTCTGATGTCTCTGACTTCTGCAGGCACGTGCACTAATGTACACATACCTACCCACACCCACAAATAAACATGTCTTTAAAATCAAGCAAATGTACAGTCACTCTGAATAGACATTTGTGTGTACGTGCGTGTGTGTGTGTGTGTGTGTGTGTGTGTGGTGTGTGGTGTGTGAACGTGGAAGGCAGTGGACAACATTGGGTACCATTGCTCAGCACTGCCCACCTTGTGTTTCAAGACAGGCTCTCTCATAGACATGAGATTCACCAAATAGGCTAGGCTTGTTAGTGTGCCAGGGATCTACCGCAGCCTCTCCTTTCTCAGCACTGGGATTACAAACTGTGTCACTGTGCTGGGCTTGTTTGTTTGTTTGTTTGTTTGATGTGGGTTCTGGAACTGGAGTCCAGGTCTTCACACTTGCAAGACAAGCCCTTTGCTGGCTGAGCCTCTTCTCAGCCCTGAATACTTACTGTTGGAGCACATCTCGAATATCTCTGATTCCCTAGTAGTTCTCTGCCAGATATTATCTGAGTCTGCTCTCTGGAGTGAACTATTTGACGTTCTTGTGTTAGGGCTGCATGCAGCCGAATGTCCCAGTGACTTGCACATTTCACCTACACTTATTTATTTATTTATTTATTTATTTATTTATTTTGGCAGTTCTGCAACTTTATTTGACATTCAGCAGGTTAGTTCTCATCCAGATTTTTGAACGTGGTAACAGGCACGTAAGTTACCAATGTGTACAGCTTGTTTGGTGAATCCTCATCCTTATTACGTTCTCTGGACAAACGTACTCAGATGCGATATGGAACATTCCTTATTCCCTTGGCCCAGACAGCTTTATTGAGCCTGGTGTCAATGCGCACATCTGGAGTCCCCATTTCCTTCATGGTAAACTTCCGAATTTCTGTGAGTGCCCGAGGAGCACACTTCTTGAAGCCCACTCCATGGATGCACTTGTGAATGTTGATGGTGTATTCCCGGGTCACCACCTCAATGATGGCGGAACGGCCATGGATGCGCTTGTGAATGTTGATGGTGTATTCTCAGGTCACCACTCTGTTGATGGCAGAACGGCCCTTCTTCTCGACACCCTTCTTTGCGGAAGCCATTCTGCTGAGCCCAAGTTGGAAAGGAAGAGTGCTAGGGATTGTGGGAAGAAAAGTCGTGTAGCCGTACCACACTTATTTTTTAATATTCTAGAGGACTACAGAAAATGCAAGTTAGATTTTAAAAGTTTGGCAGGTAGATTGCAGTATACAAACATTTCCATATTTATGCATCTAGCATCATGCAGTTCGCAATGAAGTCTTTCCGGAAGATATTCGAATCTTCCATTGATTGGTAGGTATTTACTAATATCATTAACTACATTCCTCCAGTGTTTTAAGAATCATGGACAAAACATTTTGGGTCCCAGAATGGGCTTTAGATGTGTAAATCAATCCCATGGATCATTTTAAATTACTAATCATAAGCAAACAGATAAGCAAAAATGACTATAAATTGGGTTAATTACTGTAGCTCAAGTTTTAGCTCATAATTTTGACTTTCAAAGGCTACACAAACCAATTTTGTACTCTTAGATTATAATGAGCAGTCTTTATTCTTTAATCAGTTTGCCCCGTATCTAGCTGTCTAACGTAACAGTCCTTTGAAGTCTAGAAAGATCTAACATAATTGAAGAAATGTCGAACTACTTGACTCTTTTTTTTAATATAAAGGAATTAAACATTAATCAGGTTTGTGCATCTCAATTAAGCCAATTAAAATTATCACAGAACCAAGTGCATACTGAGAGAGGTAGCTTTAATGCTTGAATAAATTACCAACTTTTACATAGAATTCCCATATCCATTTATGCTTGTTACTCAAAAAGTAAATACAGACCCAGAGTCCACATTAGACTGCCTGCCAGTCAACACTAAGCTCTGGCAAAAAACCCCAGCTCACGTCGTTCATGGCGTCTGCTTGATGGCTGTGTCCCCAGCACTGGAGCGGCTCCCAAATCTAATGGCAAGATTCTGTGAGTGCTGGCCGGCCTGGTACCTTCCTCCAGTGAGCCCACTAACTGTTCTCAGTTTGCTTCCCTAACGACTGGAGAAGGCAGTTTTGGTCTTGCAGGCTGTAGTATACATACAAAGTCCATATAATTACTAATAATTTGTAACAAGTGTTAATTGATAAACAGCTCCCTCTGGTAGCTTAATTAAAGCTGCAGGATAGCTAGGCGTTTTACAACTGGGATTGATCCCAATTAGTCAACAAAATCTGTGTAGTCTGTTCAAAGGAAAGGAAGGAAATTTAGCCTAGCGAGGCTTTGGGGATTTTGTCTTGTCTTCTGTTTCGTTTTTTTCCTTCGGAAGAGCTGCGTTGCGTAGTCAGGAGCCGTCTACTTCGTGGATGCAGAGCCTTGCTTGACCGCTCCTCGACCAAACAAATTCAGTCATTTGTTTATTCTGTCAGGTTACTGAAAAATATTCAAGCACTTTCTTTTATTACACTCAGTGGTTCACACCTCTGAACACCAACCCAGAGGGACCCAAAAACACAAGAAAATAACCATTTTGTTTTAAATAAATAAATAAAAAGCAAAAACAATGCCTGGTTTTCCCACAATCTGTTCGCAAACTGGCTTTTTGGGGCCATAATTAGAAGGAGGCCTAGAAAGTGGGACACAGAGACACCACTAGAGAGCTGATGGTCTGGGGATTCTGGAAAGCCAGCTTGGGGGGTTTCAGGACACGATTTATTTCATCCTGCGGGTCTCTGCAGCACAGACCTAATCTGAGCCTTGCTGGAATGGCCCCCACGGAGTAGACGACGGCAAAGTGTCATCTGTGCTCCGTGAGATCACAGACTGGCTGCAAACAGCTGCTGTAACATTAATTAATCTGTTTGCAAATAAATTGTGGATCTGTGCGAGCTGAAATTGCTGTTATAAGCAAGCCAGGAGGCCGCACATGCAAGGTTGGCCGGTGCTTTGCGTCTTTCCCCTGTGTTGTAAGTCACCAGGGCTCGGGTGCTTGCGCAGAGCCGGTTGGTGTTCTGAGCATGCGGACTGAGGTACTTTCTAGACTGCCCGGTGTAGAGGCAATCCGCACCGGGTTAGGAGCTCGTCAAGGTTGCACAATGCTGTGTGGAAGCGTCTATACCTCATTTCAGTCAGATTTATTAATCAAAGAGAATGATATAGTCTTAGAGCAAATGGATGTGGATTTAGTAATTTTGTAATTTTTAAACACTTCATAAGTGTCAGAGTTGCTTAATTCCTTCTAACTAGGGTGTGAAAAATCCTAGTTGCTTGAACACTTAGAGAATCAATGTCGATTTCTAATGTTTACTCAGAGAGAGAGAGACAGAGAGATACAGAGAGAGACACAGAGAGAGAGACAGAGAGAGAGGAAGAAGGAGGAGGAGGAGGAGGAAGAGGAGGAGGAGGAGGAGGAGGAGGAGGAGGAGGAGGAGGAGGAGGAGGAGAGGAGAAGATGATAATCCGTGGTACAGAGCCACCTGAAGTTTGTCTTAGTGACATTTGACATTCTGAGACTCTACATCCTGATTCTTTGCCCATTTTTCTTGACTATTCAAATCTGGGAAAGACATGTGCCTTCTTTCCAGTTTTTTGGCATGTATTTATTGATTGCCTTATTGTGTTGGTTAGGTTTTCACCAAACTAACTCAAGCTAGTCATCCTCTTGGAAGAGGATTTCCTCCATTTGACTGGCCTGTAGGCAAGTCAGTGACTTATTTTCTTGATTGAGGGTTGATGGGGGAGGCATGTGCATGTGTGCATGTGTGTGTGCATGTGTGTGTGCATGTGTATGTGCATGTGTGTGCAAGCCGGAGCTTAACCCTGGCTTTCTTCTCTCAAGCACCACTGTCTACTATTTTTCTTTTCAAGAAGCCTTGTCCCTTACTGGCTGTAGCTCACCAAAGAGACAAGGCTGTTTGGCCAGCAAGCTCCAGGGGTGCTTCTGTCCCTATCTCCTGTGCACTGGGGTTACAGTCATGTCCACCATGCCTGGATTTTGTTCTATTTTTAATGTGGATTCTGAGGATCAAAATTCAGTCCCTCATGCCTATGCCGCAAATACATTTTAGGCTGAGTTGTCTTGTTAGCCCAAAGAAACATTCTCTTAAAGGACCAGGCGGCAAATGGTTGCCCTTTGGAGTCCAGACAGGCGCTGTAACAATACCCGCTGTAGCATAAAAGGTGTCTCATGCTACGGAAGTAAGTGGACAGATCACATTCTGATAAAACTTTGAGTGCCAGGCTGGACTTAGCAAGTGGGTTGCTGTTGGCTACAAAAGAGTCAGGTCACAATCCAGCCTGCAACCTGA
Organism: Montemys delectorum; assembly: GCA_019843815.1. NCBI lineage: Eukaryota > Metazoa > Chordata > Mammalia > Rodentia > Muridae > Montemys > Montemys delectorum. The sequence continues at coordinate 11,364 of JADRCD010210249.1, forward strand.
TGTGACTGTGTCATTAGTTGGTCAGATTAGCTGGGGCATGAGAAAATCACCTGGGGAGGGAAATCTTTAGTGGCAATAAAAAATTCCGGTGATACCAAGTATGTAATAAATAAAAGGTGTAGCTAATACAGAAACATCAAGGAGGGGGAACAAGAGCCTGAGAACCAGCTTCCGTGGTACCAGAGGCACTGTGTAAGATCCCAAAGGAGGGAGTCAACCAACCTATCATCTACGATACCTATGAGCCACATAAGATCAACATGACACGATCACCTTAAAGGCGCAGTAGTGGCACACAAACCTTGGTGGTAACCAACAGCTCTCTTTTGGACTTAAGACTCGCTCAACAAGAGGAAAACCATGGTTGGTACTGGAGACCTAGCCAACTACCCAGAGCTAGTTGAAGTCATGGCTGTTGGAGAAGAATCTACAACCACTAAGTTATTAAACAAGCTTAATCTCTAACAACAATCCTTAAATATTTGTTTTTATATCCACAGATAACTGTAGTCTTTACCTGTAGTTGTCCAGTGGCCATGGATAAACTGGGTTTACCTGAAAGTGGGGCTGGAAATGAAAAGAGATGGGGGCGGTGTGAGAGAAGGATGAAGCCAAGACAAAGTTCTGATCAGGGCTCCAAGTTTAGTATTCGGCACTATGTTTATGTAGGGAGAGCCCACAGCCCCGTCCTTTGTTTTAGCTGGATTATGTTGCAAAGCAACCTCAGCAGGCAGTTTATTCTGTTAAATTCCTGTAGGAAGTTGCACCAAGTGCAACCAAGGCTGGAAAAAACCTGCTCAAGCTGGAAAGGGAACAAGCCCTCATCAAGGAAATTTCTTTTTGTAACAGACAGAGACCATGACAAAATAACACAATTAAAATGCAGTTGTGGAGCCCAGCCCCAATGGATACATCTACAGAATACCAACACCTATAGCTTAGGGAACATATCAGAAGAGGGGCCATTAAGATCATAAGGGCTACAGGATTATTGAGTTTGTGGTGAGATTGTGTGTCCTAGTAATGTCAGAAGCTAAACCCATAAAATCTCACCAACATGGCTGCTGAAACACAAGTTGAGCAAAGATGACACCAATGGACATGCTAAAGTAGTCAGAGGAAAAAAAAAAAACATCAGGACTTAACTGTACACAAAGAACTAGAGGCAACCAAGGAATGCTGGGAGAGGGAAAGGTGGTCTTCCCCAGGGAAGAGCATACCAGTCAACTGTCCAGTGCTACATTGTCCTGAAAACATACACACAAGTGACATTATACAGACTGTGCACGTTTAGGAATATTTAGGAATATATATGTGTACACATATATTAGACATATGTATATATATGCATTTATTAACAATGAAAAAAGAAGCTGTGAATTTGAAGGAGATTGAAGAGTATATGGGAGTTTTTGGAGGGAAGAAAGGAAGGAGGAGATCTTGTGATTATATTATAATCTCAAAGATGAAAACAAAGGTGGTGGGAAGGTGTGTGTGTGTGTGTTTGTGTGTGTGTGAGTGGGTTTGTGAGAGTGTGTATGAGTGAGTGTGTCAATGTGTGTGAGTGTGCATGAGTGATTGTGTGTGCATGTGTGTGAGTGTATCAATGTGTGTGTGACTGAGTGTGCATGAGTGTGTCAATGTGTGTGTGAGTGTGAAAGTGTGTGTGTCAATGTGTGTGTGAGTTTGTGTCAGTGTGTGTCAGTCTGTGTTGGGATGGTTTGTGTATACTTGGCTCTAAATGTAACTGCGTACATGTGAATGAAAGGGGAAGGAGCAGAACAGAAGCGATATATTTATCTCTGTCCTCTGGAGAACATGGTGGTCCTTTGTTACACCTGAGAATGGTCTCCTCAGGCATGAGCATCACAACTTAGTCAAACAAACATTTTCTGAAGGACAGAAAACGAGGAGCAATAAGTGGAAATGTGTCTTTCAATTTTAGTGAGAATAAATATTACAAACATGTTAGCTTTCTTTAAATTAACCTGGATATTCAAGTAATTTCCATGAAAACACATACTTTACTTTGCTCTGGGTTGCACTGGGGAAGATGAATGTGGAGATGAATGTGGGATCTGAAGGTCCTGAGTTCGGATCCCAGCAAACACATGGTGGCTCACAACGATCCGTAATGAGATCTTATGCTCTCTTCAGGAGCAAGCGAGTGGGGCTGGAGCGACTGGGGCCATCCTGAGTTCAATTCCCAACATCCACATGATGGCTCACGGCCATCTGTTCAGCTACAGTGTACTCATACACATAAAATAAATAATAAAATAAATAAATCTTTAAAAAAAGAGTTTATGCATACATATAGTTATGGTTGTATTTGGTGTGTTTGTGTGTGTGTTTGGTGTGTTTATATGTGAATGTGAGTTTGGTGTGTGTGTGTGTGTGTGTGTGTGTGTGTGTGTTTGATATGTTTATGTGTATCTGTGTTTGGTTTGTTTGCGTGTGTGTCTGTATTTGTGTGTCTGTGTGTGTGTTTGGTGTGTTTATGTGTGTTTGATATGTGTGTGTGTGTGTGTGTGTGTGTGTGCTGTGTAGGTGCCTGTGGAAGCCACATGCATCAGATTCTCTGGAGCTGGAGTTACAAATTGCTGTGAGCCAGCTGGTGTGAATGCTGGAAACTCAGCTTGTGTCCTCTGAAAGAGCATTATATACTCTTAGCCAATGAGCCTCCTCTTTAGTCTCATCAACTTTTAATTAAATTTTTTTTATTATGTGTGTTATGATTGTACATGGGTATGAGCATGTATGGTCTATGTGTAACAGAGACAACTTTGTGGTTTGGTTTTCTCCTCTGTCTTTTTCTAGTTTTCCTGGGGATGGGTCTCAGGTCATCAGATTTGTGTTGAAACTATTTTATGGCTAAATCATCTTACTAGCCCTGGAAACAATGAGTTTTGATCAAATTTATATTTTGTACCCCATACTACACTGGAGCAGAGAGGTTGTAGACTTAAAATAAAACCACACCACAAAAATATTCTGGAAAAATATAATTTTGAGTAAATGAGATAAAACATAGAAATCATAAAATGTTGTTATTAAACTTCATAGTGTAGATAGTTGATACTTTCACACAGTGATAAAAAAGCCACAAACAATAAGAACGTGGAGCTAGAAGGCTGTTCTGTCAGAGAGGGCGCTTTCAAGAAGCTTAGGAAAAGAAGGTGGACACGAAGGGGCAGACACAGGCGAAGGTACGCAACGGGCGTCGCCACAGGGAGATGCCATTTTCATTTGTTATTTGACCGAAGTCTTAAGACGCTCAACCTTTTCTAGGGTGTGGAATTATTAAATGCACGTGCATCATTGGGAGAAGTATGATTTCATAAATGTCCAGAAATCATGTTGACATGATTTCTCAAGTACTGAAAAGTACCTATTATTTGAGTAATTCCAGTTATAACCGTGAATCTCTCTCTCTTTCTCTCTCTCCCCCTTCTCTCACACACACAGAGGCACATGTGTACATAGGCTATTCACATTGTTTGCATAACTTGTATATATGTTGCAGGGTGATAATATTCTATGTGATGTGCAAAAGTAAGAAAAATACTGAAGTGCTTGCAGGTGGGGATGGGTTAAATCATGGCATGTTCAGATTAGCATCAATTAAAACATTTGAGACAAATATAGAGACATTGATATGCTAGTATATGCAAGGATACCTCATGTAAGAGAAACACACCTCAGGAAATTATGCCAAGTAGGACTTCTTCGGCGTGGCAATAAAAAGATGGTCACATAATATGTGTGTGTGTGTGTGTGTGTGTGTGTGTGTGTGTGCGCGTGTGTGTGGACATAAGGTTTACAAAGAGAGTCAGAAGCAGCTTAGAAAGTGGTTACTTTGGAGAATAAGATTGAATGGCTGGGAGGAAGAAAGCCTTTAAAAACAGAAAGAAGAAGCAAAGAAAGAAAGGACAAAGAAAGGAAGAAGGGAAGATCTGCTCATGCCTACTGCTTGAACTCATTATAAGCCACATTGCTTCATAAGTCGAAAACCACCAGGAAAGCATCAATGGTTAATAAAGGCTCAGGTCTGCAGCAGAGGCTGTTGGCCACCACCCTTTCCCCGTCTTCACTTCGGTGCATGGTGCTGGGTCCCCAGCTTCCAGCAGTGACTTCTATCTGAGAATCTCCTCAGGCTCCTGAAGGCCCTGCTTACCCACATACTAGGCCAGAAGTTAGTGACCAAGGAATTCCTATCCCCAAGAGCCAGCTTCCATTATTGACAAGAGTTGTAGGAACTCTTTGGATCCCTTATTCTGCAGTGACTACCCTTCCTTGTCAACTTGACCGGGTTTAGAAGACAGAAGATCCAGAGATACACCCGTGTCTGTGCCTGTGCAGGTGTCTGCTGAGGAGGGAAGACCCACTGTGAATGTGGGCTCTATCCCCTGGGACAGGTCTTGGAATGAATGAAAAGAGGAAAAGCAGAAAGCCAGCTTGATGCCTATGTCTCCTTTTCTTTGCTTTCTAATAGATACCAACATGTAAGGAAGTTCCTGTGTTCACAGTAGAGAGCCTTTCCTATAGCCGTACCCCCTCCAGTAGGATGAGCCGTGAACCCCAACAGTGAGGCAAACACAACCACCTTACATTGTTCTTGCTGAGTATTTGGTCATAGTGCTGAGGAAAGCCCCCAAAACTCAGGGGATAGAGCCCACATTCACAGTGGGTCTTCCCTCCTCAGCAGACACCTGCACAGGCACAGACACGGGTGTATCTCTGGATCTTCTCTCTTCTAAACCCAGTCAAGTTGACAAGGAAGGGTAGTCACCGCAGAATAAGGGATCCAAAGAGTTTCTACAACTCTTGTCAATAATGGAAGCTGGCTCTTGGGGATAGGAACCAAGTTCCTGTTACGCACAGTGATAACCTGCTTGACACTGAATTCTTCCCGCGCTGCCGTCAACCCTCCCCTAACTTACTCTCTAACTAATGTTTTCTTCCTCCAGGTTAACAACTAGCATCACATTCTTATTTTATGGGTAGCTTTGAGGGAACTCAGACAAAACTTTGTTGCAGGGGCTGTGAGATGGCTCAGCAGTTAAGAGCACTCACTGCTCTTCCAGAGGTCCTGAGTTCAATTCCCAGCAACCACATGGTGGCTCACAACCATCTCATATAAAATAAATAAATCTTAAAAAAAAAAAAAGACTATGTTGCAAAAGTGGGTGAGCTTAGTGGAGTGGATCTGGCTGGGACCAGTTCATATAGATGTCACCAGTTGTGAGCATCTTTGCACCAACAGAAAAGGTTGGTATCTATTTTCTTAGAGGCCAAGAGTTACTTGGCCTGCTAGGCGTGTTGGCTTTCCCCTCCTGAGATTTCAGGGACACAGAGGAGAGAAATGCCTGATCTGAAACATTCAGCCAATTCACCAATGGTTCCCCAACAAAGCATATTTATTTCATTCACGATGGTGGGACGTGTGGTATGTGTGTCCAGGGGATCAGCTACAGAATCCAGGGACCTTTCCCACAGCCCATGGCTCAGGTGTTTGTCCCAGGCCCACATCACAATTCAGTTTTTCCCACACTTGTGTCCCTCTAGGATTTGTCGAGCTGTCATCTTGTAATTGGACTGAAGGGCTGAGTTCAGTTACGGAAGCTGACTTTTCCCCAGTTCCTGTGTTTTGAACAGTTGAGCATTTTACAGCTGGGTCGGTGCAAGGTTTTGATGGTATTGGTGTCATGAAACATTTTATAGGCAAGGATAATTGAGTTTTTATTTTTACTAGAAAAGAAAGCCATCATCCTGGCTTTAGGGACCAAAGTAGGGGAGAACTCAATTAAGGACTGGGATTCAGAGAGGCCCTGTAATTATGAGAACCACATGGAAACAAATGCAGAAAAACAAGCCCGGAGAAAGCGCATCCAGATTTTCATTCTCTTGTTAGATTATTTTCAGAACAGTGAGACAGTCAAGGGCATTATAAATCCATTCATTTATTTCAAAATTTGCAAAACAAATCCCTTCTTACACATAGTATTTGTACAACATGAAATTATTATTCAATAAGTTGACATTTTAAACCTATTACTGCCTAAACCCATCTATTACTGAGCTATTCAGAGCACTAAGTTAACATTTACCAGAATGTTCATCCTCACATCGTGGGGAGATCAAGCTGAAATCCTTCATTTCATATTCAGATCTTGGCAGGTCAGCACTGAAATCGGCTACCTTTCTGATACTTTAGCGAAAAGCCACTGTGAAATCCACAAAAGAAATATTATCAAGTTACTGGAGTTATTCAGCCACATGTTGACTTTGATATGTCAAATCTCTGATCTTTAATAGAAAATTGATGGTCGTGCCCTGAGGGTCAGTCATATGCATGACCAGGATAGGCCAAGGTTTGCATTAAATTATATCCAGTCTTGTGGTCTCATTGCCTGGCAGCTGAAGTCAAACAAAGCAGATGTGTCCCTTGCTAGTTGGGCCTCTTCATTGTTTTTGTGTTGGCACATGGATTTAATTCTGTAATGGGGGACTGCTGGGCACAATCTGCCTTATTGATTTTCTAAAGAGAGTTTTTTCTTAGTGTACCCAGAAGGGCAAGAAAGAAAGGCAGCCGGTACGATCTTGCTTTTCCTCAGCCCTTGGACGGATGTGTTTGCAGCAGGTTGACTCTGACACTGGAGATCTTATGAAGAGGTTGGTTTAGTTATACCAGCTGTCAGTTTGATCTCAGAGGCTGAGCTTTTTTGAGTCTGTTGGGCAGCAAGCAGAAAGAGACCAGTAGCCCCCGTGTGTCCCAGTCATAGGGCAAGCTATCTGCTCATCGAGTTTTCTGGACTTGAGTTGAGTTAAATGGACTCTTGCTTTCATGGGTGATGGCTAACAGGCTCCAGGACCAGGAGAGGGAAGGCTGGGGGAACTGGCAGATCTGTGCTTTCTCACAGAGACTTCATTCCTGCAGCTGGTACTAGCAGGAATCTTAAGCCTATGGAAAAAATGGACCACACTTCACTTCCCCCACCAATGACACTAACGGTAGGGACCATGAGACCCAGAGCAGTTGAGTGGGTATAGTCTCAGAGAAATGGATTACTGGGGAGAAAATGAAAAGTGAAACACATAAAAATTCTGTGAAAAGAATTTCAATTTGTTTATACTTTATGCTTGTCACCCATAAGCCACCCCTTTCTCCCAGGATTGCTGGGGGGGGGGGCATATGAGAGGCCCTGGCTCAGGGTATATGTGATTAAATACTGACAGCTGGTGCTCGTTCCATCTCCTGGGGTTGGGCTGGCTGCGGTAGGCCCAGGGCACAGCTAGACCACGGCCTTGTGGAATGTTGGGTTGGAGGCCTCTTTGCCTCGATGATCTTCATGCTGCTCAGAACTGAGCTCTGTGGGGAAGTGGGTCCTGGATTGCTGTGCTGCTTGGTGGACATGTTGTTTTCTGGGCTAGAATGGGAAGTACCTACTCTGCCTGCCCGCATGAGTGGCCAAGCCCATTTCAAGTTTCTTCGGATAGGATCTCACCTCTAAGGAAAGAATGATTGTGTGTGTGTGTATATCAACAGCTCACGGTGAGTCCAGGTCACGGTGTGTATTATTTATATCACCAGGAAGTAGGAAATCTCCCCTATATTTGTATTTTTGGAGACAGGGTCCCATGCATCCCACACTGGCTTCTATGTATTTAAGGGTAACAATGAACTTATGCTCCTCCTGCCTCCATTTTTTAAAGCACTATGCTATGCAGTGTGGGTAATGTAACCTGCAGTTTGTGGTAGACAACCTCCCAACAGAGCTACATATCCAGCATACGACTCACCACTTTTTTTCTTTTTAAAATTATTTTTATTTCATGTGAATTGGTGTTTTGCCTGCATGTGTGTCTGTTTAAATGTGTTGAATCTCCTTGAACTGCAGTTACAGACAGTTATGACCTGTCATGTGGGTGCTGGGAACTGAACCCAAAGAGTCTGGAGCAGCAGCCAGTGCTTTTCACCACTGAGCCATCTCTCCAGTCCAAGACTCACTTTTAAACAGTGTTGGTGACTATGTATTTCTAAACTCCTCTCTGTCATGTTGAAGTGAAGTATCTTGGAGGGAAATACCAATAGTAGCAAGAATGTCAACAAGAGGCTTTTTTTCCGGTAAAGTTTGAATGTTTGTCAAAGATTGTATTGATTACCACATGAATTTTAGTCTAGAGAAGGAGAAAAGTGAGTGACGAAAGATTCCCAGAATCCTCTGCTGAGTGGCCAAGCTGTCTTCAGGACCCCAAGTATCAGGTCTACCTCCATGTTTCACGACAGTGCTGTGAGGTGAGACAGCCACACCTCTGCTTTCTTTTCTTTCCTGTGTGTTTAGGTTAAGTTTTGATGTCAGACATCTCTCCATATTTTTTGAGAAAGGGTCTCTCACTTGCTCTGGAGCTGACCAACTGGTTAGACCGAATGGCTTTGAGCCCCAGGATCCCTTCTGTTCCTCTTTCCTGGTGTTTGCCAGGAGGCCCAGGTCTTTCAGTAGTGCTGGGATGGAGGTCAGGTTATTGAGCTCAGTGCAGAAGCTTTTACCTGCTAAGCTATCTCCCCTAGCACCTCCTACCCCCTTTAGTGGAATCACAGAAAACATCTGGAAATCTACCCTGTCATTTCCTGGGGCTATTCACTCATTCATTCATTCATTCATTCATTCATTCAACAAACATTTGTTAAAGTCTTTGGCTTCTGCTGCCAGCCAGCTTGTGGCTAGCGAGGCCACACTGAAGACTTGGTTTTTGTTTAACTAACACAATGTGCGGAGTTAGAGACATGCTCCATATGATATGCTGTGAGCAGGGTGGAAAGCAGAGGCACTGAAGCAATTGGTTTGGGTTCTTTAGGGGCTCTTACTCTTTCATTGATTGATTATATATTCAAGACAAATATTCATCTTCTACCTTTAGGGGAAGACGGTGTTGTGAGGATCTTGAAGAATGTACTTTAAGGATTGTCCTCTCCCAGTTTTGTGGCTGTGAATCTGAAATAGCATTCATCTGAGTGCAAGTAAATACTCATTAAGGAATTTCGAAATATAAGTCACAGGAGGTTCTTTCAAGTCCAGGGTCAACTGAAGCCCCCTCAGTTACACCTGCCGCTGCCCCTGCCTACTCTGCCATGCCTGAGTGGGTTTTAATGAAAGAGGAACACTAAATGTTTTCGCTGCATTTGAAGGCGTCGAACTCTCATCCGGAGAGTTCTGCCTCCCAGCCAGACCTGGCCTCCGTCTCACCCTGCCTCTTTCATCTCCCTTTGTTGGGAAGATACACCGAGGCTGAGCTTTCCCCATCGCTCCCTGTCTGACTGCGGCTCTGAAAGATGATTGCCTTCTGGTGAAGCCCTTTCGCCTTCTTCTGTACCCAAGCTCCATGTTCAATGAACATCAAAAAGCCTTATCATACCCCGATGGTTTAAATCTTTAAACAGAGCGTAACAGCCGGAGTACATCCAGGCCGCTCACATCCCGGAGTCTTGTCACTGTGCGCTCCTGCAACAATTACCAGGAGAGGGAGGCTATGGAGTGAATGAGTAGCGCATGTTGTCTCCCTGGACTGCATGCTGATGCTCTGATCAGGACTTCAGCGAAATTCTGTTTGAAATGAGAATAGACTAATTTTAATCCGACTCTTCTCCGAGGAATCCCATGTGGTCCAACACGCCAAGGGTCATCATTAGAAAACCACCTTCAAAAGAGTAGGGCCTTCTCGTGGCAAAGCTCTCTCCCTTTGTTAAATTTATAAACATTTATGTAAAAATGTATACATTAATTGTTCAGGCTCTTCCTGGCCGGGAAGAGCTATGCCCAGCAATGTTCTTGGGGGAAATAAAACTCATAAAAATACCCCGAGTCAGAATGAAAATGGCCTCGTTTTGAGTGAAAATCAGAAGAATTCTGTGATCAAAGGCAGTTCTTGCTCCCAGCTGTTCAAAGGGACTTATACCCAAAAAAAAAAAAAAAAAAAAAAAAAAAAAAAAAAAAACTCAAAGAAAACAAAAAAGAAAAAAAAAAACTAAAAAATAAGAGGGAGGGAGCTGCAGGTGAAGCCATCGGTTGCTTAAACGCTGTATTTTGCCCCTTTCTTAGTGTCACTCGGTTTGTTTCCCTG
>JADRCD010210250.1:0-10177 GCA_019843815.1 Montemys delectorum
TTTTTTTTTTTTAATTTTTTGATTTATTTCTATGATATTTATTTCAACTCCAAGTTTAATTATTTCTTTATGTCTATTCTTTTTGTATGAAATTTCTCGTTCTAGAGTTATATTTCAGTTATGCTATTAAGTTCCTAGTATGAGATATTTCTAATTATTTTATGTATACACTCAGCCCAATGAACTTGTCTCTTAGAACTGCTTTTATTTTGTCCAATGTTTGTGCAAAGTGTATATTTACTTTCATTTAATTCTGAGTCTTTAATTTATTACTTTATGTCTTGACCCATTTTTAATTCAGTAGTGAGTTGTTCAGTTTCCATGAGTTTGTAAGCTTTTTGTCGTCGTTTATTTCCACCTTTAATCAATGATGCTCAGATAGAATGCAGAGCATTATTTCAATTTTCTTGTGTCTGTTGAGATTTTCATTGTGTCTGAGTATGCAAACAGGTTTGGAGAAAGTTGCATGAGATGCTGTCTTAGTTAGTGTTTCCACTGCTGTGAAAAGACGCCATGGCCAGTTGCAATTCTAGTAAAGGACAACATTTCTTTGGGGCTGACTTACAATTTCACAGGTTTAGTCCATTATCATCATGGTGGGAAGCATATCAGCACGCCAGCAGACATGATGCTGAAGGAGCCAAGAGTTCTATATCTTGGTCTACAGGCAGCCAGGAGAGGACTGACATCCACATCCAGCTAGTTTGAGACCTCCAAAGCCCATCCTCACAGTAACATACTTCCTCCAACAAGGCCACTCACTCCCTATGAGCCAAAAATACTCAAACTGCTACTCTCTGGCCCTCATAGTTTAAACACATGAGTTGAGGAGGGTCATACCTAGCAATAGCATAATGTAAAATACATTTAGTTCAACTTCAAAAATACAGTCTACGACAACTCAATGGGCAAACTCCAAACTCCGAGTCTCAATATCTGATGTGAAAGAGCTATTCAGATCTCCACCTGCATTCATCCTTGTTGACTGCTGTCAACAGATCTGGCATTTAGGAGAAGCAAACTTTGCTCTCTTGAGCTGGTTCTGCTCAAGGTTAGCAGCTTTCCTCAGCTTGTATCTGACCTCTTCGGCATATCTAACATTCAGGGGTATTCAAGGCACCTTGAGCTTTACAGCTTCTTGTTTCAATATCTGGGATCCACATATCATCCTCTGGGCCCCTCCGAAAGGCTTGGGTCACTTCTTCACCTCTGCCCTCTGTAGCAGTCCAGGCTCTGGTTCACTCCACTGCACTGCTGTTGCTGTTCTTGGTGATCATCCTATGGTACTGGCATCTTCAATATGTTGGGGTCTTCCCCTGCAATTAGGTTTCACCAACAGCCTCTCATAGGCTTCCTTCATGATACCAAGCCTCAACTTCTTGGCATGACCCCTTCAATCCTGAGTCATCAATTGCAACTGAGACTACACCTTCACCATTCGTCTTTCTTGGCCTTTCACAGTGTCAAGCCTCAGCTACTCTCTCATGACCCCTTCATCTCTTCAAATCCAGTACCACCTGGATGATTCTTACATATTACAAAGTCCTGCTTCTTCAGGATGTACATTCTTGGCAATCTCTGGAATACAGCTTCTTTGCTCTCTCAGAAAAAAAAATCTTCCCAGATTTCACCTCTGTGATGCTCGTTTCTTCTTTAATACTACTAGCAACTGTCCCAGTAACCCTTTCTATCCTTAACTCTAAAATCAGTGCCACCTGGACAAAGCTGCCAAGTTCTGCTGCTTGCTGGGTATGGAACATGTTCCTCTTATGCTATTATGTATTCATCAGCTTTCTATTTTCCAACTCCTTCACTGCCTAAGCATGGCTGTCCTGGAACTTGCTCTTTAGACTGTCTTTGAACTCAAAGATCTGCATACCTCTGTCTCCTGAATTCTGGGCCTATCCTACCACACTTGGACCTAACATTTATCTACTTGGAACTTGCTTTGTCTTAGCTAGCCTTGAACTCAGACATTTACTTGTTTCTTTCTCCTGAGATTAAAGGCATGTATCACTATGTCTGGGCCTAAGATTTTATGTCCACTATGCCTCAAGATATAATCAAAAGTGTGTGTCATCCCATCTCAAGATCTGGATCAAAAGCCTGTGTTCTCCATTTCTAGATTGTAGTTCATTTAGGATCAAAAGTCCAAAGAAAACAATAACCAATTAATAATGCCTAACATGTTATAACTATCCCTTGTTCAACTGCAAACACCAAAACAATAAGCTTATCTGGGTGGATTTTGCCCTGAGTTCACTACTCCCTTAGGTGGAAAGCGTGTCAGTATGCAGGCAGACCTGGTGCTGGAGGAGCCAAAAGTTCTACATCTTGGCATCCCCAGATGCCAGAAGAGGACTGGCATCTGCAGGCAGCTGTCAGGAAGTTCTCTTCCACACTTGGTGGAGTCTGAGCCTAGGTAGAGACCTCTGAAACCCAGCTTCACAATGACACACAGTGACACACAGTGACTCCAACAAGGCCATCCTTCCTAACAGTGTGCCATATAGGCCAAGCATATTCAAACTAACACAGGTGCTGTAAAATGTATACTTTTCGTGTTTTGGTGAAATGTTCTCTAAGTATGTTAGGCTGATTTAGATTGTAGCATCACTTAGCTCTAGCATTTCTCTTTAGTTTTTATTTATCTGTTGATGATAGTGGGGTATTGAAGTCTCCCACTATCAATGTGTGAATGTTAATATATAATTTAAGCTGTAGTAGCATTTCTTTTATGAACTTAGGTGCTCTTCCATTTCCTAGATAAAGAATTACAGTGTCCTCTTGGTGCATTTTTATTTGATGGATATGTAGTATTCTTCCCTATCTCTTCTACTTCACCAACAGGATACAAAAGATGGAAGAGAGACTCTCAGGTGTTGGCAATCTGATAGAAATCTCTAACACCTGAGATTCTCTCTTCTTTCTTTTGTATTCTGTTGGTGAAGCTTGCCTCTATTGTTCTTGTGTGAGTTCCAAATTAATGTTTTATTTTTTTATATTCTATTTCAGTTTTCAGTTCTTGACCTTTTTTTATTCATTTCCTTCATTCTTTGTGTTTTTATAGATTTCTTTAAGAGATCTATTCATTTCCTCTTTAGGAATCTTTATCTTGTTTTCAGAGGCCATTTGAAGGTCTTAGTCTTGGGCTTCACCTATGTTATAATACTTAGGGCTTGTTGTAGCTTGGTTTCTTGGATCTAGTAGAGACACATTGTCGTACCTTTTGCTGATTTTGTTTTTACCCTGACGTCTAGGCATCTGGGTTTGGGAAAATTGTAATGCTAGTTGCTGATATCTGGGTGTCTTTTGGGTGAGTATTTTGTTCCTTGGTTTCTGTTGCCCTCTTTGGTTCTTAGGAGCATTTGGTAACTGTGTTGATCTTTTGTCATCTGTAATTCTAGTAGGTGTGACCACTGAGGGTTCCAGATAAAATGTGTTTTAGAGATTGGAAACTTACACTTAGGAATAGCTTTGGGGTAGAGGCTGAGGTAGTCTGCAAGAGGTAGGCTCTTCTTCACCCCTTGGAAACAAGGGAAGAGAGTGAGAAGAGGTCTCAGCATGTGATCTCCTGGGGAAGAGACCAGGGATTTGGACTTGGAGGAATTGAGGGAGAGATGAAGATCTGTAGTTAACTTACTTGATATTCTAGCCTGTAGGTTTCTAGGGTGTGCCCGTTGGAGTTGTTGACTAGGATAAAGCAATGAAGGAGAGGAAGGGACTTTGGAGGGATAGATCTGTGCAATCTACTAGAGATGAGGACTAGGGAGGGCTGCCGCAGGCTGTCTGCCTCAGAGTAGAGATGAGTGCAGGAATTGGCTTTGGATGAGCAGAGGGAGAGAAGAAGATCTACAGTTAGTATATCTGCTTCCCTAGCTGGAGTTGCCTGAGGTTTCTCAGGGAATGCCCACCAGGGAGCGTCTCATACAAATATGTGATACATAGTGAGTATAATTTATTCACACATATGTGACAATGGTTTTTGTATTTTATATAGCTGTTTCTCAGCTTCAAGCTTGTATGTAAATATAGATATTCTAGGAAATTTCCTTCATGCCATATGACTTTGAACTCAGAAATTTTAATGGGGTCTTAATGTTAACCCTATGTTTTCTCCAGATTTACTTCTAGAAATTAATAGTTTTAAAAACTACAGTCGCTTTTTTATCTTATAGTGATAATTACAATAATTAGCAATATTATTCTTTGATGGTTTCTTATCTATAAAAAGATATCTGACTAATGATACTTATCACTTTAAACTATTCTGCTTTTCCTCCATTGGTTTGAAATGTTTGTCAATGGTTTATAAAGCAATTAAATCTCAATATTTATTTTTAAAATGCTACTTTCTTAAAGTTTTTATTTTTTATTTTTTGGTTAGTGTCAAATAATCATACTCAGTTACTTCAAAATGTAAAAGAAAACATTTTTTAACTCCTTCTTTCACAAGAATATGCCTATTTCAAGACAACTACACCTTTATTATTGGCAGAATAGAAAAAGGGCTCTTGTGGTGAAAACTGAGAAGAGATTAAGCTTAACGGTTTAGAATTGGGGTGACACTTAAAGTGAGCTGTGTGATTCATGAAGAATAATATGTCCTTCTAACACATCCACCATCTAATTATAACACTCCTCTAAATCAATCTGCTCCAGAACTGTATCTTCTAAAAAGAGTACTTTTCAAAAGTTAAATATAACTCTAGACACCTCAAAATTAGAGAGTTTCCAGGAAAACAGCGACTTTAATGCAATGTTCTTGGTGTCAAATTTGGGCTGTTTAACCAGAAAAGCAATAGTGTTCTTTGAGTCAAAAATACATTCTACAATAAATTGACGTACTCAGAAAACTCTCAAGTCCTTTTCTTAATTTTGAAAACTCTGGTGCCCTTGACTCAAGGCCTGAGTTCCTGGTTGTTTCAGTAAGTAAGTACTCAGTGTTGGAGCTGGCGCCATAAGGTAATAAATGTTTCTATTAACTGCAGTTTTTCTCTTCAAGATCTTAGTTATGAATGACAGAGTTCTAATAAAAGTAATGTGGCTCATTAACTATCTCCCTGTTCTGATGCCTTACATCATAACAGGTAACTATTTTCCATACATTGACCTGAGTTGTCTCTAAACGCTTAATCATTTTTGAATACTGATTCTATGTGGTAATAAATATGGATATAATAACCATATCATAATATATTCTCTGACTTGAGAATTATCCTGGTCTTTAAGTAGATCTTTTATCTTGAAAATCAGTTGAGTTCTTTCTTTAAACTGGCCAACAGGAAGAAGAGTGGAAAGAACTCAAAGAAAATACGTGTATTCAAGAATCTACCAAATTAGCATAACTAATATTCTGCTAACCATTATAAATTAATAATAACAAATGTAGCTCTGTAATTCCTTTAACTCAACCTTTGACCATGTGTAGGATATGGCATCAGTCACTATTTCGTGCTAAACCATGCATTCAGTTGTTTCCATTTATATTGCATCAAAGCAGTGGAAATCCAATTGAAAAGTTTCTTTAGACAGCCATTGTGTGGGAACATGATGTCAATATTAATAAAGGCTGACTTTCCCCTTGGCTCCCTTCTTACAGATAAGCTTTTCAATAATACACTGCTTGCACCAAAGGTCTGATGGGACTGGGAATAGTAAAAAACACTAATAAAAGAATGTTGAATGTTTTTATATTAAATTTCCCCACAGGCAAACCGAAAAGCCTACTTAGAGAACGCCAATCAACATGGCACTTATTAAATGTAACAAGAGTCCTGTTACAACAGATCTTTAAAGCCCTAAAAATGAATTAGGAAATAGAGACAAAAGACAATTGCAAATTCATTTTTAAATGCAAACTCTGGCCATATCAATGCATAAGTACTACATTGATAGTGGCTTATTTGATCTCCAGAAAGCATTCCTGTATAGGAGGAGCACACAACTTTTGAAATTTCCTTTTGCTTGAGGAAAGTAGACTCCTTTACTTTACAAAATATTCTATAAATATTTGTGTTACAATGCTATCCAGCAAGAAAAAAAAAGGCTTATGCAGAATTTATCAGATTCTATTTATTTCCTTCAAATCAGTCCAAGTAATGGCACACCGAGTCATTGACTGAAATAATAATTGGTGAATTGGAGAAAAGGAGGGAATTGTTAATTTTAATTAATATGAGCTTCGCAAGCTGTATGGCAATCGAGCACAAAAAATAAACACTTGGGGTTCTTGAAAAGCATTTCAACAGTAGCAGCTTGGGGCTTGTCCTCAATCCACAGCCATCAGCTTCATTTGCCATAAAGCAATATCAAGGTGGTGACAAATATATTAAATCTGCCCGTTTGAGAACTTGAACCCCAGGCTGAGACTTTGACTTGGGCTCAGTAATAAAAACAAGCTCAATGATTAAATGTTCATAATTTCTCAGTCTTGGGTGGAGGTAGATCACAGACAGTGGCAGATGACAATTGTTACGATGCCATCTACAATTTTGCTAAATATCTTGTTGATATTAATTAGGAAACGATCCACAAAGAAACTCCTACGTAGTGAAAGCAAATGCATTAAAAATTTTGAGAAAGCATTATATATAGTATTAAGTATAGAATTACGAAAATGTTACTGAGTTCCATTTTAACTCAGAGAAACTATATTGTTTAGAAGCCATGTATTATTAAACTATTTATGTATTTTAGATAGTTATTTTTTCAAACACTCACCTATTCAACTCACTTGTCTTTTCAAATAAGTGAACCGTTAGTTAAATTTTACAACAAGGAATCTTTGAATATCAGTGTGTAAATTAAGAAATAAAATTATTACTTGACTGAATAACTTTTATTGGCATGCTTATCACTGAATATTATATTACATTTCAATCAAATTTGCCAAGATAAAAACAATTTGTTAGGATGTAAAATATTTTTACTTTTGTGTTATTTATTTCTTTTCAATATTTATTTTAATTTTATTTATTTCATTGGTTATTTTATTTATTTACATTTCAAATGTTATCCCTTTCCCTGTGTCCCCACAGCAACCCCCCTATCCCATCCCTCCTGCCCCTGCTTCTATTTGGGTGCTCCCCAATCCAACTCCCCCACTCCTGCCTCACAGCCCTAGGAGCATAAGCCTCCACAGGACCAAGGGCCTGCCCTCCCTCCATCAATCCCAGATTACAGCTACATATGCAGCTGTAGCCATGGGTCCCTTTTTGGTTGGTGGCTTATTCCCTGGGAACTCTTTAGGGGTCTGATTTTAATATTTTACATTGTCATCTTAGAAAGGATTTCAATGCCATGACCTCAACTTTTAAACACTTAAAACAGAAACTTCATACTTTATATGGAAACTTTCCTCTTGCCATAAATGTGTATTCATTCTTAAGTAAGAATGATTTTGAGTCTTTGGACCAACTACTAAGATAACTCCCCCCTTTAATTTTTTTGCTTTTAAAAAACTTCTTAATTTTACTGTTTCTTGATTGTTACATATTCCAACAATTCATATTAGAACTGAATGGCTCCAGTTATGGACATTCTTAGGAACATGATTGCTTTTAGGTCTCTCTGTGCAGCATAGCTTCTGCTCTTGTGATGTGGCCTTACATCTCATAGATCACTCAACTGGTAACGGCCAGGACAAGCTCAAATCACATTTAGATCATGGTGTCAAACAGGAATATCACTTTTAATAATGTTTCAAATGAGGTAATGTAACAATACAAATATTTACACTGAGTTTTGTTACTTTATTTGAATTTACTGTATAGTAAGACATGGACAAAGAAAGCTTTCTATGAATAATATTGGGGAAAGATAGTAAAACTTAGAGTACAGGGGATTGTGCACATATGCTTTATAGAGCTTCATACATAAGGAAAATATTTTTAAATTATCTGTACGTGCCAAATTAATCACCCCCTTCTCCCCCATCCCTCTCTATATGATCAGTGGCAATCAGTTTGAAGGGGAGCTCTTCTAAAGTGCTTGTGAGATTCACCCACTCATGTTTCCAACATTCTTTTCTCTGTTACTAAGTTTAACAAAGAGCAAAGATCTTAGAGGAGCGAAGAATCAAGGATTTTTGACATTAGATGTCTGAACCTCGGTTGCTACTGTCTCTAATATGAGAGCAGATATTGATTTAAATCAGCTTATCAGAGGGAAAATTAAATAATTTAAAACTAAGTAAAATCTATGGAAAAGTATACTGAATCCCTTAATGAAGGGTGAATTGAGGGGTAAATTCATGCAATTTCACACAAGACTAGTTATCAGGAAGAATATCAGAGTTAGCTTAGGAAATATTGCTTGGTGCATTCTCTTCCTCAAAAGAGACCTGATTGTTGTGGTTAATGGAGTTTCTGAAGCCTTATTTGTTCTGTAACATTGTTCAAAGTTAAAAGTGTAAATATTAACTGCAATGTCATTTTTGCTCCTCACTATTTATAATTGTTAGATGGAACTTTAAAACTCTGTATGTTTACTTCTCTCATTACAAAATATGTATTTTTAAATTAAAAGGTATATAAAAATGAGTAGCCTGTTTTTATTTCCACGAAGAGAACAGCTTAAGGAATCATGAGAAGTTGAAAACATCAGTGGCACTGTGATCAAGTTAAAAGTTTCACAAAGAAAATGTGATGACAGCAACTTCAACTTTTCCTTGTTCCTTCAAGTCTTGATTTATATGACTCAAAAGGTTAATCTTAGCAAAGCATGAGAGAAGAATGGTGTTCCAAGTGACAGCTTTAGACATTCTACAGTTCTGATGTATTAACGGCTGCATTTAGGAATTGAAGGACTATTGGAAAATACCACACAGACAATTTTTAATATTTTAATTAATTAATATTTAATTAACATTTAATATTTAATGAACAACCCAAAATGTATTATTTGTTGTCTAAAATAAAAAACAGAACAGTATTACTTGTAAAGCCACATTTATAGTCTCAATTTGACTAGAAGGTATATTAACAGAAAAATGTCAATGTTTGTTGCTATTGTTTAATCCAAAGTCATTGGGCATTGTTCATTATATCACTGGTAACCACTTCCTAAGTTCTAAGTAAGTACACATGTTTGGAAGAAATCCAGTGAGGTAGGAGAGGGGTTGACGAAGACACATCTGTACAGAACCTAAGGTCTTATGGGGCACACATCTTTAAATGTAAATAGATAGGCTGCAAGACAGAATAAAGTAATTGTCATTTAGAGGTTCAAAGTGCTTTGAGGGTCCAAAGGAAGATGTAATTAATTCTGATTTATAAGGAGGGTAAAGCTCAATGGCAAAGAGCTTTTGAAGAGGGCCTTGAAAGAGATATAGTAATTTGGTGGGGGGCGGGGTGGGGAAGAAAAGATATTCTGTGCAAAGGCAAGTATGTCAGTGCAGAGGTGCAGGGTATACTTAAGACACTGAGAAAGTCGGAGACAAAACTCCTGACATAGAAACCTAATGACAGCATGTGTATAGTAGAGGATTGCAAATTCGGATCATCAATAGGAGGAGAGGACCTCGGCCTTGTGAAGGTTCTGTGCCCCAGTGTAGGGGAATGCCAGGGCCAATAAATGGGAGAGGGTGGGGTGGCAGGCATGGGGAGGGGGGAGGCAACAAGGAGTTTGTTCTTGTTGTTTTTGTTTGTTTGTTTGTTTTCTGGAGGGGAGCCTGGGAAAGGGAAAATTTACATGTAAATAAAGAAAATATCTAATAAAAAAAAAAAGAAAAAAAAAAAAAAAAAAGAAAAGAAACCTAATGGAAATCTCCATTGTACCAGAGTGGTGGATGGAGGAATGGTTTGTGCATTTTTCTTCTGGTGTAAAATTTTATACAGCAGTTTGTGTAGGATTTGCAGTTTTCTGGGAAACTTCTTTAGAATACCTGCCTACAAAAATAGCATTTTCCTTGTATTTTAATAATATGCATTTTAGGTTTAAGTAATGTCTAGTCGAAATTTAAATCTGATCTAATTCTGTGTACATAAAAACTGTACACAGTTCAATTTCTTACCTATAAATAATTTCCAACTTACTTGTTTCTGTGATATAGGCATGTACAAAGTGGGCCTTGTTTTCTTATGAAATAGAAAACACATTTCACCTAATTCCTGGAATTTGAACCACTAGTTTACAAAAAAAAAAAAAAAAAAAAAAAAAAAAAAAAAAAAAACCC
>JADRCD010210250.1:25345-45021 GCA_019843815.1 Montemys delectorum
AGAGAGAGAGAGAGAGAGAGAGAGAGAGAGAGAGAGAGAGAGAGAGAACAGGAAGGACCAGATGCAGTTGCTGCTCATTGATATTTCTCAATATCAATGACCTCAGTTCTCCAATCAAACACTCAGTCTAACAAAACAGTTGTGAAAACAGGTTCCTTCTGCTGCATCTAAGAAATATATCTTAATATCGAGGATAGACCTCATTTCAAGGTAAAAGAGTAGAAAAAGATAGTTAAGCACCTAAGTTTAAGAAGGGAGCTGACAAAATAGACTTTAAACCCAAACTAAACAGTAGATATTGGGAAGGACACTACATAGTCATTAAAGGAAAAGCCACCAAGAAGTCACTGCGACTCTTAAAATCTATGCACCAAACACACGGGCAACTATGTTCTTAAGAGAAACGTCGGTTTAGCATAAATCATGAACTGACCCTCCCAAGTGGATAGTGAAAGACTGCAATACCCTTTTTCCACCAATAGTGAGGTCTTCTAGACAAAAACTAGACAAAGAAATGATGGTGAGGATATGTAGTAAAGGGAACACTCATCAATTGGTGGTAAGACTGTCAACTTCACATCCAGTATGGAAATCAGTATAATAGCTCCTCTCAATGACAGGAATCAATTTATCTCAGGATCTAGCTATTCCATTCTTAGGGATATATTTTAGCATACCACAGAGACACCATGTTCATAGCTGCTCTATGCATAGTATCCAGAAATTAGAAACCACCTACATGTCCCTCATTAGATGAATGAATAAAGAAAATGTGATACATTTGCACAATGGAATGTTATTCAGCCATTAAAAAAATGAAATTTACAGGTAAATGGATAGAAATAGAAAAATAATCCTCAATGAAGTTACACAGATCCAGAAAGACAAATACAATATGTATTCATTTATATGTGGATATTAGCTGATAAGTCAATGATCATATTGGAAACAATCCAATATGATCCAGTATAGATCCAAAACCACAATCCATAGAACCAGTATAGAGTAAGGAACTGAAGGGGCAGATAGATATACCTAGGAAACAGAAATAGAATAGTTATGGATGGATGAGGCATGGCTGTAATGGAAGAATCAAGTGAAGAGAGGAAGGGAAAGGCAGCTTATTAGAATACGGTGAGAGACAGCTAAAATTTCAGGCTATTTTAGGGGTAGTATGGAAATATAATACAGTAGATTTCCTAAAATAATACCCATCCCAGACTGGGTCTCTCTTGTTACCAAATGTAGCTTCCACCACCAGAAATGGATTACATTTAATTGAGTTGCTAGCTCAAACTGTTCCATGGAATCCCCCAATGACGCAGCATGTTTGCAAAGATATAGTATAGGTTCCTCTTCACAAACTGACGTCAAGATCCCATTGCTAGAGACAACAAATACACAAGTTACTGAACATGAAGCAGTCAAGCTTGTACCTACATAGAGCCTTCATTGCCTTGGACTTCTACTCATTGTACCATAAGAGACTTTGCATGTTCCTGCTCACAAGATGTGCTACTACAATAGTGGCACAAAGCTTCTAAGAGTCACAGACTAATATATGATTTTGGGTTAAATCCCACTGCATAAAATACAATCCATGCGCAGTGCTGTTTGGTGGCCAAGAACCTGGACTAGATAGGTCAGGAGTCTAGGAAAATGGAAATACTACTGGTTAGCTAAAGGTCTGTTGCAATTAAATGACTCCAAAGTACATTCTGCTTTACACATGGATCAGAACCTCGCTCACTCATCATCACAGAATCTTCCTTCTGCATCAGATCAGGACAAACTTAGAGAGCCTCAACCAGATACTATGTGGGGAATGAGAGATCTTGGAACATTGAGCCCTATATAGGATGTCTCCATCAACTCCTTGCCCTCAGAGCTCAGGGAATGCTGCTGAAGAGGAGGCAGAAGTAGTAAGAGCTCCCAGGGGTGGAGGGCACCGGGGAACATAGGACATTTACAGCAACATGACCAAGCACATGCAAACACACAGCGATTAAGGCTGCGTGTCTGCGCCATGTTTATGTTATTGCTTGTAGTTTAGTGTTTTGATAGAAGTCTTGGGAGTGTGTGTCTGTTTCTTGTGGCTTTTCTTGGGTGCTTTTTCTTCTGTTTGTTTCTTTGATCTATTCTAGTGTTAGTTTTATGAATCTTCTTATATTTTATTTTATTATCATCCATTAGTAAGTAGCCTGTTTGTTTTCTCATGAGAGAAAGAAAGGACATTCATCTGGATGAGAGGGAAGGGAGAAGAACTGGGGGAGTAAAGGGAGGGGAAATGTAATGAGAATATATAATATGTGAGGGGAAAAATCTATTTTCAATAAACAACATGTATAACATGGATGTAAGTGTGGATAAAGCCTAGAGAGCAGAATACTATCTCATAAGGAAGATGGGGGCTTTGGCCAATAGGATAGCAGAAATAAGAAAAAGGATCACCACCTAGGAGTCTTCAAGCAGAGACGATGAGCAGCATGGAGAAAGAGAGTCTTAAACAAATAGTTTAAAAATGTCACGATTATACCTAACATGCTTGTTTTAGACATGAAAAGAAGTTTAAAATAAAAAACTTTTGATAATACACAATGGAAATCAGATTACAAAAACATAATTGTCTTCATTATTTTTTAATTCTATTCTGAGAAACATATCCATTCCCCAATCAATTTTGTTGCCCTTTATTTATAATAAAAAGTAAAGGCAACTCATTGTCTCAACAGTAACAATCATACTGTGCTTGCAGGAGTGACATTCACTGTTGCTTTTCCTATTTATTTTTGCCTGTCAGTGTGATTTTCATTAGGAAAAAATTCTCTTTTTGAAAATTTCTGAATGATTTTGTTCAACTAATTTTTCAATGTATTATTTTTTTTTAAAAAAATGTAGACTCACAAAGGTTTTGCTCTGAAAATTAGAAAAGCCCTAGAAACTCTCCGATGGGGTTCATAGATGTCACAGTTTGATATATGAATTATGCTATAACTCTAAAAATCATAAAATTTACAATTCTGAAGTAGTTACCAAGTCCATGATTTATTCCAAAATGTAATGCTGGTTTAAAGTCTTGCTTTCATGATCTTAGGATGCTGATGTGTTGATGTGATAGTCTTGTGATTCATGAGGATGGCTCATTCATTATTTTCAAGTGGGATGAAGATAGTGGAGCTTATTTATAACTCCCTTAATTGTTTGAAGCTAGAGCTAGAGATATAAAATTCTACAACTTAGTTTGCCCTGTTCTTGCTTATGTTGTATCACAAGGACAAAGATTCATTAAAGAGACCTTTAAAATGTGTTAATCTAGGTACTTTAATGAAATTTGTTTGCAGGCCAACCTGTCCCACTTATTTATGCTTAGTCGCATTCATACATAATGGTAATGTGACTGCTCATCTCTAAACCATTAAGGAAAGAAATATGAGGGAAAGGGGCTTCATGATTAATTTGGGGTGGACTGCTTAGAAGTTTTTTGCCTTTTAAAGCAAACTGTGCTTATCATATTTAGCCTTTTAAAAAAACATTAAAATTTCAAATTAAAATATGCAACAGACCAGGAACAGTGTAAAATTGAAAAGGTAAGTAATATTTATCACCTGAATAGAGTGGGTAAAATAGATGTAAAACAGGTTCTAAAAAATTAAAGGTTTTCAATGTTCTGTAAATGCACATTTTAAAAGCCAATGAGTCTTTCAAGAGTATTTCTCATCTCTTCAGTTACCTTTATATTACCAACACCATTTGCCTTCTTTCCTAGAGAAAGAAATGCATACTCTTTTATGGTTAATCATCCTCCTGGGCTTTTGATCTCACACTGTCTTTTGAGTTATCATCTTTCTAGTTCTTTTATCTCTACTCACTTCTTTGCTTTAGCTATTTCTGCAAGTACTTAATACATGTTAACACAACACCCCCTCTGGGAAACAAATCATCCCAATGTGACTGTGGAACAAAACAGTCAAAGTCCAGCTGTTGAAATCGGATGATTTGTATTGTGTTCCAACACCTGGGACTGGGGGTCAGATCATTGTGAATGGCTTGTCTGTGCTTTCAGCCTCAGGACAGATGGTTCAAAGCTTGTGGGGCAAGAATTGCCTACAAGCTAGTTTGGAGATCTGTCTATAGGTGAGTGTTAGCTATCAGGAAATTACCTGAACCCGTCTCTTTGGATGGACAGCATTTCTTCATCTTCTGAGAGCTGAGTTCCTAAATACAGGAGATGTGGAGATAGTTAAGGAAGGTGGGGGAAAGGAGGCAAAGATGGAGAGACATATAGAGGGACCTAGCCTTGGAATTCACATGGTGTCAACTGAATTGCATGCATGGAGTCAGTCACAGATTAAACTGGTGTTGCATGTTCTGCAAAAGCACATAATAGCTGAAATATTTGTTTTACAGTTTATAGAATATACAGTCAGCCATTGATCTGCATACATTTTTTTTTCTCATTCATTTTCACCCTACTTCCTATGAACAATCCATCAAGTCACATTACAAAGCCAGGCTCATATTTAAGATGCAAGATTCCCTCCTAAATAAACCAGGTTTATATACAGATTCCTTAGCTGTGCTTCCTCTAGAGAAGTTTATCAGTACGGTTCTCAGTCTGAGGTCCAAGGATTAATAGAATAATATATTTTCCACACTCTTTACTCAACATACAACAAAGAAATAAATCTAGATAAATACAAACGAAACTGCACATGGTAGGTAAGATCTCCATAGCAGTTCCTGGTCCCCAGAAACTCAGAAGTCTACCTGGATATATATTGCTAGTTCATATAGCGAAGCCTGACTATGACCTAATAATGAATGATTCCTTTTTGCCAATGGCTCACTTTTTTGGACAGCAGGTTCTTTGGTGGCAAATGTTCTTTGATGCCTATAATGGGTAGCTAGATCTTATAACTGGATAAAACCAGAGAAGTTTGGGAAGTCAAGGTGATCTTTTTAATTTCTTTATTAAATTTTTTCAGATAAATCTGATATTCCTAATGTGAAGTTTTCTTTAAAATGTTAGCTCTCCTATGAGTCTCACTAAAGTTTGTTTCAGTAGCCAACCAGCATGACCACAATTGTCACTGAGATAAGCCCTCTCTATTTTGTTTTCTTGAAAAGTATTTATAGACTTTGTCCATAAGAATCATAGAAACTTGTTAGAAATTTAGCTCTGATAGTAGAGAGTTTGTTAAACTTATAAAAACCTTGGGTTCAATTCTCAGAACAGAAAAAAAAGAAAGAAAAGAAAACAGGACTGGTGGAGCATACCTATAATCCCAACAATTTAGAGGTGAAGGCAAAAATATCAGAAGCCCAATTTATCCTCAGCTTCACAGGCAGTTCAAATCCAGACCTTACATAAAATCATAATGATGGTAATAATGTTAAATATTATTACATCTATTATTATTCAATAAAGAATTATCTGTAAATGATACTTTTTGTCTAGCAAAATAGTTCCTAGAAAACATTGTCATTGACATACATTTTTGTGAGATCTATTTGTTGATTTGTTTGTTTTTGACAGGGTCCCCTGTATCCTTGGCAGGGCTCCAACTTGACAGGTAGCTAACTATGATCTTGAACATCTCTCTAGTCCCCTGTCTTTACCTTCAGAGTGCTGTAGCTATGATACTACACAGGGTTGAGGAAATACTGGTAATCAAGCCCAGAGCTTCCAGCAAATACTAATACCACCAACATCAAAGTAATAGGAATTAATAATCACTGGTCATTAATATCTCTCATATCACTGGAGTCAATCACCCACTCAAAAGACACAAGCTAACAGAATGGATGCAAAATCAGGATCTATCACTCTGCTGCATACAAGAGACATACTTCAGCAACAAACACTGGCATTACCTCAGAGTAAAGGGCTGGAAAAAGGCAAATAAACACAAGAAGCAAGCTGGAGTGGCCATTCTAATATCTAATAAACTATACTTTTAACCAAAAATAATCAAAAGAGATGGGAGACACTTCAAACATATCAAATGAAAAAATCCACCAAGATGATGTATCAATTCTGAACATTTACCCTTCAAACACAAAGGCACCAACATTCATTAAAAAAATACTAAAGCTAAGTCACACATTGTATCACATCCACTAATAGTGGGAGACTTCAACACCCTACTTTCACCAAGGGACAGGTCATCAAGATGGAAACTGAACAGAGAAATAATGAAACTAGAGTTTACGAATAAAATGGACCTAACTTATCTATACAACATCCCTCCAAACACAAAAGAATATACTTTTTTTCTTAGCACCTCATGGAACCTTCTCCAAAATTGACCATATAGTCAGTCACAAAGTGAGCCTCGACAAATATAAGAAAATTGAAATAACTCTTTGTATCTTATCACACCACCATGGATTAAAACTGGATTTCAACAACAACAGAAACAACAGAAAGCCTCCAAACTCATGGAAACTGAACAACTCTCTACTCAATGATTACTGGGTCAAGAAAGAAATCAAGAAATTAAAGACTTTCTAGAATTCAATGAAAATGAAGATACTATATACCAAAACTTATGGGACATAATGAAAACAGCTCCAAGAGGAGAATTCCTAGCACTAAGTGCCTTCATAAAGAGATTGGAGAGCTCACATAATAACAATTTAAGTACACCTGAAAGCCATAATGAGTAGACTGCAGGAAATAATTAAACTCAGGGATTGAAATCAACCAATTAGAAACAAAGGAAATGATACAAAGAATCAGTAAATTCTAGTTAGAGTAGTAGAACAACTAAAGGAGAACTGGAGAGGAAGAAGTCAAAGTATCACTATTGGTGAATAGTATAGTGTGAGCAACCCCAAAATTTCTACCAGAGAACTCCTACAGATGATAAACACCTGGGCAAAGTGGCTGGGTATAAAAGTAACTAAAAAAAAATAACCCTCCTTCATACAAATGATAAATGGACTGAGAAGAAAAACCAGAGAAACAACACCCATTTCTGTAGTCACAAATTATATAAAATGTCATAGTGTAACTCTACTCAAGCAAATGAAACACCTGTATGAGAACCTCAAGTCTCTGACAAAAGAAATTGAGGAAAATATGAGAAGATGAAAAGATCTCCCATGTTTGTGGAACAGTAGAATTTACATACTAAAATGGCCATCTTACCAAAAGCAAACTACAGATTCAATAAAATTCATATAAAAGTTTCAACATAATTCTTTACAGACATTGAAAGCGCAATTTTCAACTTCATTTGGAGAAACGAAAACCCAGGATAGCTAAAACAATTCTGTACAATAAGAGTACTTCTGAGGCTATCACCATCCCTGATTTCGAGCTATACTACAGAACAATAGTAACAAAAACTTCATGGTATTGGCATAAAAATAGATAGGTTGATTAATGAAATAGAATGAAAGACACAGAAATAAACTCACATATCTATAGAGACTTGATTTTTGACAAAGAAGGCAAAACCATGCAACAGAAAAAAGAAAGCATCTTCAACAAATGGTGCTGCTCTAACTGGATGTCTGCATGTAGAAGAATGCAAAATAGATTTATATCTATGACCCAGCTCAAAGACCTCAACATAAATCCAGACACATTAAGTCAAATAGAGGAGAAAGTGGGAAACTGCCATGAACCTACTGGCACAGGAGACAACTTCCTGAACAGAATATCAATAGCTCAGGCACTAAGATCAACAATCAATAAACGAGACATCATGAAAGTGAAAAATTAAGGACACCGTGAATAAAGCAAAATGGCAGTCTTCAGAATGGGAAAATACCTTCACTAACCTTAGGATGAACAGAGGACTAATATTCAAAATATATATAGAACTAAAGAAATTAGACATCAACAAACTATGTTACCCAACTAAACAAAGAATTCTCAACAGAGAATCTCAAATGGCCAAGAAAAACTTAAAAGAAAGGTTCAACATCCTTAGTGATCAGGGAAATACAAATCAAAACAATCTGAGATTTCATTTTATACCCATAAGAATGGATAAGATCCAAACTTCAAGGGATAGCACATTTTGGCAAAGATGTGTTGCAAAGGAAACACTCCTTGCATTACTGGTGGTAGTGCAAACTTATAGAACCACTTTGGAAATCAACTTGGCAGTTTCTCAAAAAATTTGGAAGAGTTTTAACCCAAGACCTAGCTTTACCACTCTTGGAAATATACCCAAAAGATGCCCCACTATACCACAAAGACATTTGCTCAACTATGTTCATACTAGCCTTATTCATAATAGCCAGAACCTGGAAACAACCTAGATATCTCTCAACTGAAGAATGGATAAATATGTCTCAGGGGAAGGTGGTATCTAACGAAGGCTGCCTCCCAGTCTGAGGAGAAGGGGAGGAGATAATGCAGGGAGGAATTTGTAAGGGTAGGATTGGAAAGAGAGGAGAGAGGGGAAGCTGAGATAGGGATATAAAGTGGAGAGAGGCAGGAGAGAATTCTTCATATTTATTCTATTTTTTTTTACAAGTTAAAAGTTTCCTTGCTGTGCTATTTGTCTCTTCTCTGATTTTGCTATTAATAGCAAGCAAATATCCCATGAATCTTCAGTATTCTACACAGACATTTACTTAGAGCAGCCAGTTTACCAGATATATTTTTTGTTTTGGGTGTGACCTCAGGGAAATATTGTTACTAAGCTTTCTGTTACTATATAACAAGAATTCTTTTACCTCTCAGTTCTGAAAACATTTTTTTGTCACTTTTGTTTCAATTCTTACCTACAGCCTCCTCAGGACTGCCAGACTTTTATCTAAAATTAAAGCAAAATCAGAAAATCCTGCCTGACTTTACTGACACTCTTTTTAGAGTTTCTCTACCTGTGCTTAATGCTCAAACGTATTATTTTGTTTTATGACTATATACTAGTCTGATACCCAAACCTGTTCCAATAAAGAAATTTGTCAAATAAAGCACCACCAAACCTCTTACTGTGTAACAAGTAGTGGGTTTCTGTGTGTGAGTGTGTGTGTGTATGTGTGTGTGTGTGTGTGTGTTGCTTTCACTTTGTGTGTTTGTATGTGTGTCTGTCTGTCTCTGTCTCTTTATGTGTGTATTGTGTATGTGTTTCTGTATGCTATCTGTCTGTCTGTCTGTCTGTCTGTCTGTCTGTCTGTGTGTGTGTTGGCTTATGAACTTGGAATTTTCAGAAGCCATAGTTTGTATCTCTTCTACTCAGGTAGCTCAAATTCCAGGAGTTCACCGGTAACTAGTTCAGTTATTTATCTAGACTACATATGTAGACACATATGCTCATAATAACCAAAAAATATAGCAGAAGCTATGAACAAAATGTTGTGTCTAGCCTCTCTAGAGGTTTGGGTACACACATAACATAGGACTGAATCCAAGGGCAGGTGTGTCAGACTACAAAGTCAAGTAGATGCTTTATGAGAAAGCATCTCATATAAGATTTTCTTTGGAGATATCTATATTATTTTTTTCAAACTTATTCATCATAATAGCTGGCAAGGATAGTCTGGTTTTCCTGGACAAGAAAAGGTTAGTAACTTTTGAATAGAATTAGAAAATTCTGAAAGAGAAGGTAGAAAAATATATTGTTTTCGAATTTTGGAAACTATAATCTTCTACTCCTCTGCTCACTACTTCATTACATTAAATTTATGTCTCAAATATGTACAGTATTTCTTCTTCTGATCTGTATTTAGCAGGGATCATTGTGAGACATGTTTTTGTAAACAGATATGCATACATTTATGAATATTGTCTCTATTTACACATAAGCAAAGTAGTTGAAAAGAACACACAGATTCTGTTATGTTGGATGCTCTTAGGTATTCTCACTGTGCCAATACATAGTCAATAGCATGTCCTGTTTTTGTTGTTGTTATTGGTGTTTGTTTCTTTCAGCAATTGCTTCTTTCAATAGTCCTGCCTTCCTGGTGTCCAATCTTTGTTTCTAGGGTTAGAATCTGTGTATCATACTTCTGTTTTACTAACTGGCTTTCTTTTAGACTATTAATCATAGATGCCCGAAGGAACTTGAAAGAGAATGAAGAGGAAGGAATGATTCTCTATTGTTAGCTTCCTGTTTACTTTTAGCTACCCTCAATGATATCCAATAGCACTTCTTCATTCTGACACTAACAGTCAGGATGAAGAATAACAGCAATAATTAATTCCAGTTTGCAGTTGCTCTAACACTACCAGACTTATGCTTTTATCAAGTCCATCCATATATAGAAAATGTCAGTCACTTGATACACTTACAGCATTCTTCTTCCTAATTCAGAGACAACTACACAGCCTGTGGAACTCCTTCTCCTCTGGGGTCAGACTTGCAGCTTTGTGCAGCACATCCTTCACCATGCAGGTTTCAATCTCTCTTCCACTTCCCTTCAATATTCTTGAGATAGCAATGGAAGCTACTTCTCATAGATACTGCTACTGCAACAACTTACTATACCCCTCTTGCATTTCAATTTCTGCTCAATAAGTAGCCAATAAAGATTAGTACCATTATATTTCCTTTAAATAATTAGAGTACATTCTGGAATCTGAATGAATACTAACTGATGAGTGTGATCCATTTCATGTCTCTTATATGAAATATTACATAGGAATTGATCCTGTCTTCTGGTTAAGACTTTGACTTGCCTCACTGTCCTTTCATAGAGCATATGCAACATTGACACTTAAAACCTCTAAAGTAGAGCAGAGTAAAAACAAGGAAGTGGAATTGTGTTCATTCTATTTTAAATGTGTAAAAGGTGATAAAATATTATTGCTGAGAATAAAATTAAACAAACAAAAATGCTATATATATTATCATATTTTTCATTGCTTTCATTAATTTTGCATTGCCCATAAGTCATTGTCATGAAAGTGATGTATGAGGTCACAAGAGAATCAGTGTCTAGTAGCATTATATTTTAAAGTACTTACCACAGCACAATTTGGCATATAAACTATCTATTTTGTCAAATAACCCACATAAAATATACTTAAAATATATATTTAATGTTAGCTGCCTGTTATTTTCAAGATGTTAAAAATAAAATTATATCTATAATAGTGTTATTTAGGACCTAAATTGAATTTACACGTCTTATGTTTAACATAAATTGCTATAAAGCAAGAAAGCACTGTTAACTTTATTTTACCTCTGTGCATCATCATTAATAGGAATTGGTTGAATAAAATACTATATTGTTTTGATATCATCCATATCACCTCCAAACTTTTAACTAGTTCTTTGTTTGACATGCATAAAATTATTCAGTTTAAGCCTTGGAAATTATTTGGTTTCACCCTATCCCACAAAACCGACATATATTGTCCTTAACACCTTATCTTGTTGTCTTGACATGGGTCTAAGGATGAGTAAAATTCACACTCAGGCAGAAGAACATTTGTTATGTGGAGTAGTTGTACTGTAGGCAAATTTAGAGAATTTGAGAAGAAACCATGCTTACCACTGTTCTGGATTTCTAGAAATTTTGCTCTTTTTTTTTTTTTTAGAGCTAGTTGAAAGCTAAAGGCATTCACATCAACCCTGTTATATATTTTTTTTGTGATAAGTAGGAAAAAAGTAACAAATAGTTATTGGATTACTGATCAAACAAAGAAAATGATAAGTCTATTGATAATGATAACCTTAGAAGCTGAAGTTTTTTAAGCTGACTCACCAAAGCATTCCCGGCAATAAGCAATGCCTCCAGTTTTCCTTATAACCCAAACTTTTTATGTCCAAAGGTGTCTAAGCAAGTTATAAACTCCTCAAGGAAATATTTATTTTAATTCATTTACTTTAAATAGGCATCTAAAAAATTGATCAGCCCTAAAACATATACATATGACCAATATTAAATTGACTGATTTGGATATACATATATTATATAAGGATTTTATATTTATGATTTTATATATATATGAAAAAGCCTAGAATCTGGAAGGAGTGGGGGTATGGAAAAAGATGGAAAGATGGAAATTATGTAAAGTGCTCATTTATGGAATTCTCAAAATAATTAAATATTCATTTATATATTTAATATATTATCTATTAAATATAAATACATATGTATACTAAGAAAATTAAAAATCAAAAGACCCATGAAGACATATTTCTAAAAAAAATAATGTAGATAATTTTTATTGTATTTTGTTCTTGTGTATTTCAGCTCTATAAAACATTTACAGTAATGGACTTCAGAGTGGGAAAAAAGCATAAGATTGTTTTCTTAGTCTTCTCACTGGACAGATAAAATATTATCTATTAAATTTCTAGAATAACAACACAGCTGTCAAAAGACCAAGAACTTACCCTTGGTCACATGTAAAAATGGAAAGGAGAGTAAAATCCAGATTTTTTAACTTTAATTTTTTCACTCATACCTTTGATTCCTCAAAATATATGTCATAAGCCTATCTGATGACTTGTATTCAAAATTCACTTAGAACATCTCTACAGTCACTGAAAATTATCTCTTCTTTTGCATGTGATTTTAAGATTATGGAAAATATAAGATCCAAAGCTCTAATTGGTCAGTCCTGAAAATATCCTCATTTGACTAAAATCAAAAGTTTGGACAATAATCGAGTGACTCTGAAGAGCAATAGTAAAAGAATGACAACTTTAAGTGTTTTTGAACAAGTTAATTTTCAAAGGAACAAAGTTGTTAATGAATTACTAGTGGTTAAAGGAGCCAATTCTCACCATTGCAAGAGGGCACTCTTCAAAATTCAGGGACACATGCCATCTCAGGCATGACTGTATTTTATTAGGAGACCTGTATTTACCCAATTATGCATGAGGAAGCCATAGGATACTGATTACACCACAAGATTATGGATCATCCTTATTGTTAGTATATTGTTAGGGTCTTCTCTTTAATGTGTATATGGATATATAATTGTGAGTATAGGTCATGAAAGTAGAAAGGAGAGTATGAGACGAGAAAGTTTAAAGAAAAGAGCATGTGTGACTTGAAGATGACTTTGTTTGCTAATTAAGCAAACCTATACAAAATGCAATGATAAATAAGCTAAACAGTTTCAAGAATAGGGATGATAAAATGCATAACAAACACTAAAACTGATGCATTGGCTAAGTTCATTCTGCAGAAAAAGAACTCAGATATAAGGGATACCTGTAGGAAGGGTAGGGTCTCATGAGTTCTCCTTTATAATTTTCACCATTGTGTTTTCATTTCATGGCCAACCAAAGTGACTGCTGTATGTATGAGTCAACTGATACATCATGTAGCTGGTCATATTACCAGCTGCATCACCTAGTTCCAGGGTGTGTTGTAATAACATGGTCTTAGACCTACAGTTAAGTGTAGTCTTACTCCTCATCAAGGAAACTTCTGTTTGCCACAGACAGAGACTGTAACCAAGTACCACAACAAATGAAAATGCAGAGTTGGGTAGCTCAGTCTCAATGGATCAACCTACAAAACACTTCTGGACACAAGGCTCAGTGATGATAGTGGAGGTGGGATAAAAAGATTGTGAGAGCCAAAGGAGTTTGCCATGAGACATTGTCTCCTAGTTACACTAGAAGATACACCCATATGTTTTTACCAACACGACTTCCCAAACATAAGCTGAACAGGACAACTCCAATGGTCATTCCAAAGTTGGCAGGAGAAAGCCCAAAGAGGTCTCAACCATACACAGAGAACTAGAGGAAACTGAGAAAAGTTGGGAGCTAGATGTGGTTTTTCACAGGGTAGAGACTACTATTGTCAGTCCAGTATCAAATAGCCCTAAACTATACAGACAAGTTACTTTATATCTGCTAATCATGTTGGATTTAGGAATATGTATCTATATGTGCACATATATAAGTAAATTGAAAGTTAAAAAGAGGCTATGAATTTGAAGAAGGGGTTTTTGGGAGGGTTTAGGAGGAGGCAAGGAAAAAGAAGAAATATAGTTATATTATAATCTCGAAAATAAGAGGAAAAATACATCTCCATGGGTCACTCAAGATTCTCTTCACATCAGTTGCTGATCTGACACAAACCACATGTTTGGTTAGTATCAAGTTTTAGCCCCTTATTGAGACTCACTGTCAGAATTGAATCATAAATATTTCACTGATTCCAATTTCTTGTGTGCTTTCCTCTTTCTGTACAGAATGAGAAAAGGACCTGTAGTCTACCCTTTACATAGTGCACCTTCCTTACATAGTTCAGAATCACAGCAGACATTTTCTTTGAGTTCATTTCTATTAATCCCTCATTGTCTTACTTTCTCACTTTCTTCACAAAAGCTCAGCCTTCCTTTTTTTCAGATGACGCCAGCCTTGAACATACATCCTCTAGTGACTGCCTACTGCTATCTTTTTGTATGAAGAGTCTTCCCCAAAAAGTTAGTTTCCAGCCGGGTGGTGATGGCACACGCCTTTAATCCCAGCACTTGGGAGGCAGAGGCAGGTGGATTTCTGAGTTCAAGGCCAGCCTGGTCTACAGAATGAGTTCTGGGACAGCCAGAGCTACACAGAGAAACCCTGTCTCGAAAAAACAAAAAAACAAACAAAAACAAAACAAAACAAAACAAAAAAAAAACCCAAAAAACCAAAAAACCAAAAACAAAAGAAAGAAAGAAAGAAACAAACAAACAAAAACCCAGTTAGTTTCCACTTCTTATAACCCACTCATTTCTCTTTCTCTTACAACTTTACCCTGGCTTCTGTTTCTCTCTCACTTTCAACTGCCTCACCTTTCCTAGCAATACATTCAAGGAAACATTTTACACTTTTTATCCAACTCAGTCTCTCAGCACCCATTCTCACCACCAACCACTTCTTCAGTTTGAAAATCTTTGCTCTGAGCCACTAAAGCATTCTCTCTAGAACCCCTTGTTTCTAAATTTTATTCTTTATTCTGTGTCCATATTTCTGTATCTATATTTATTATATTCTATATATTAACTATTTGATTTATGTTTTACAGAAAAACTTTCCCATAGAGACCCTTAATCAAATTCAAAGTTTCATCTATCTACCTGGTTTTTAATTTACAGGCTAGAACACATCTGAAATACCACGTTTTGTTTTAGATCAAACTGCCTTGTAAATGAGTATCTCTTCATATCTGAACCTCATATCTGAGCCTTAACTCAACTCATCATATTTGCCCTTGGAATTCCCATCTTTTTCCCCACTGCCAATCTAATAGTACCACTTTGCTCAGATCCAAAACTCTGAGAGTGATTTTATATTTTCTTCTCTTCTCAGTCACCAAGACATCTTTTCAGTAACTCAAAAACATTAAGAACAGGTGATATTTATACAGAAGGTAATACATAAAAGTAACATTATTCAGTAATGAAAATTAAATGTCCTTAAAATAATATATATTGCATTCATTGTGCACAAAATATCTGATTGAGTAAACCCAATCAACTCTACCATGTATATCTTCTCCACTTCTCCTCCCCCGCTTTTCCTCGCCTTATGCAGCAGCCTCATGTTCTACTCAGTCTGGACCTTTTAATCTACCTTCCTCGCTGATGTCAGAGTGACCTTTCTAAAATGCCATTTTGATCATGTCACTAGCTGACTTTCAAACCTTAAATGGTTCCCAAGACTGTCATGCTGTAGTTCACAGTTCACAGCTTAACATCATCCAGAGCACTTCACCCCGAGCCCTGGACTTACTGCAGAACAGTGTGCCACTTAGGTGCACAGCTTCCTCAGATTAATTCTGCTTTTCCTTGAAGTGTGTGAGGCATTCTGACTTACTGTTGGCAGAATACACCACCACCCTGACTTTTGCAGAGAAAACAGTTTTATTTCACAATGCAAAAAAAAAAAAAATGAATCTGTTTCTCAGATATCTTAGAGTGGTCTTGTTTTAAAAAATAACAGGCACCAAAATGCTGAAGGAAGATGTTTTATAGACTTCTAAATAGAAAAGGCAGCCCCATAACAGTGGAAGTCATATTGCTTCAACACTTTCCCTTTCTATGTTTATTAGGCTAATGTCCAGGATAGCTTTTTTGATTGACAACTGCTTTGTCTTACTAAAGTGTGTCTCCTTGTTCCCATTTCGCCTTGTATATTACTACTGTCATGGTAGTGATTAACTTATTCACTTGAGCATCATGTATCTTATTTTTATTAATCCATAATTTTTCTTAATCAGCCCATATTTTCCATAATAAAAACAAATATGTGTTTCCTTGAGTGTTCTGAAACTTAATATAGACACTGATAGATCTTGAAAATAAAGATGTGGACAATGTGTATGTGTGCATGTGTGTGTGTGCGTGCGTGCATGTGTGTGTGCGTGTGTGTGTGTGTGTGTGTGTGTGCGTGTGCGTGTGTGTGTGTTGAGTAGTTTATTTCAAATAACAAGATCTCCTGAAAGAAACGCACCATATTTCAGAAAACTATTGTGATGATATACCTAGTCACTAAAACTTCTGTCTGTAGATACAGAGCATTTATAAGAATCATAGATTGAGTACTTAGGAGATCAGTGTACCTAGAGATTTTATTTTATCTTTTTATTAGATGTTTTCTTTATTTACAATATCTCCTTTCCCAGGTTCCCCTCAAAAAAAAGAAAGAAAGAAAAATAAAATAAAAAAACCCAAAAATTAAAACATACCCCTGTTCCCTCCCCCCTCTCCCTGCTCACCACCCCACCCCCTCCTGCTTACTTGCCCTGGCATTCCCCTACACTGGGGCATAGAACCTTCACAGGGCCAAGGTCCTCTCCTCCCATTGATGACCAACTTGGCCATCCTCTGCTATAGTTATGCTACTGGAGCCATTAGTCCCACCATGTGTACTCTTTGCTTGGTGTTTTAGTCCCTGAGGGTACTAGTTCATATTGTTGTTCATCCTAAGGTGCTACAAACCCTTCAGCTCCTTGGGTTCTTTCTCTAGCTCCTTCATTGAGGACCCTGTACTCAGTCCAATGGATGGTTGTGAGCCTCTACTTATGTATTAGTCAGGTACTGTCAGAACCTCTCAGGAGACAGCTATATCAGGCTCCTGTAATCCAGCACTTTCTGGCATCCACAATAGTGTCTAGATTTGATGATTGAATATGGGAAGGATCCCCAGGTGGAGCAGTCTCTGAATTGTCTTTCCTCTAGTCTCTGCTCCGTAGTTAGTCTCTACAACTCCTTCCATGGGTATTTTGTTCCCCCTTTTAAGAAGAAACAAAGTATCCACACTTTGGCCTCCCTTCTTCTTGAGTTTCTTATGGTTTGTGGTTTGTACTTTGTGTATTCCGATCTTCTGGGCTAATATCCACTTATCAGAGAATGCATACCATGTGTGTTCTTTTGTGATTGGGTTACCTTACTCAGGATGATATTCTCCAGGTCCATCCATTTCCCCAAGAATTTCATAATTTCATTGTTTTAATAATTGAGTAGTACTCCATTGTGCAGATATACCACATTTTCTGTATCCATTCCTCTGTTGAGGGACATCTGGGTTGTTTCCAGTTTCTGGCTATTATAAATAAGGCTGCTATGAACATAGTGGAGCATGTGTCTTTATTACATGTTGGACCATCTTCTGAGTATATGCCCAGGAGTGGTATAGCTGGGTCTTCTGGTAGTACTATGTTCAATTTCCAAAGGAACCACCAAACTGATTTCCAGAGTGGTTGCACCAGCTTGGAGTCCCACCAGTAATGAAGGAGTGTTCCTCTTTCTCCATAACCTTGGCAACATCTGCTGTCACCTGAGTTTTTTTATCCTAGCCATTCTGACTGGTATGAGGTGGAATCTCAGAGTTGTTTTGATTTGCATTTCCCTGATGACTAAGGATGTTGAACCTTTCTTTAGGTGCTTCTCAGCCATTTGGTATTCCTCAGGTGAGAATTCTTTCTAAGGTTGCTGATCTCTATGTTGACTTACTAGTTGGCTTCTCAGCCTGGGACATCTAGTCTCTGTGGTGAGATCCTCTTGCTGCAAAGCTATGTAGCATGCTCCTATTTCCAGGAAAGACTCTTGTCAATACACTATACTAAATATTGATGGTTTGAGTGTACCATGTTGACTTTGTGATTGTTTAAAATATTTAATTTGAATAAAGTAGACATGATATTCCTACTCACATTTTTTAGCCACTTAAGAAATAATGCTGATTCTTAAAATTCATTATGCAACTTCTTTCTTTTTTAATTCTTTTTATAAATTTATTTTTATTAGATATTTTCTTTATTTACATTTCAAATGATATCCCCTTTCACGGTTTCCCCTCTGGGGAAAAAAAACCCTATTACCTCCCCCTTCCCCCTGCTTAGCTACCTACCCTCTCCTGATTCCTGGCCTTAGTATTCCCCTACACTAGGGCATAGAACCTTTACAGGACCAAAGGTTTCTCCTCCCATTGATGACTGTCGAGGCCATCCTCTGCTACATATCCAGCTGGGGCCATGAGTCCCACCATGTGTACTCTTTGGTTGGTGGTTTAGTCCCTGGGAGCTCTGAGGGTTCTAGTTAGTTCATATTGTTGTTTCTCCTAAGTGGATGCAAAACCCTTCAGCTCCTTGGCTCCTTTCTCTAGCTTCTTCATTGGGGACCCTGTACTCAGTCCAATGGATGGCTGTGAGCCTCTACTTCTGTATTAGTCGAGCACTGTCAGAGCCTCTCAGGATACAGCTATATCAGTCTCCTGTCATCCAGCACTTGCTGGCATCCACAATAGTGTCAGAATTTGATGATTGACTATGGGAAGGATTCCCAGGTAGAGCAGTCTCTGGATTGTCCTTCCTTCAGTCTCTGCTCCATACTTTGTCTCATGTAACATCTTTCTAAATATAACCTAGAATAGCATTCCCCAGGAAATTCATGAGACTTAGGTAAAAATATTTATGTCCTCTTTATTTTTTATTTGAGAGAGAGAAAGAGAGAGAAGCAGAGAGAGAGAGAAATAAAGAAAGAGATAAAGAGAAAGAGAGAGAGGAAAGCTGAGAGAAAGGGAAAAAGAACAGGGAGAGACAGAGAAGAAAAGGGAAGAGGGAGGGAGAGGTGGAGGAGAAGAAGGGGAGAGGGAAGGAAGGAAAGTGAGGAGAATAGATTTGTGAAAGCAATGTAGTGAGTCCCTTCCACCACAGTGTTCAACTTGTGTGAACATCACAGCAGCAATAACAGATAGCTTTAAAGGTCCCAGGAAACAATGAAAACTGGCTACATGCTGGCATTCACAACCATTACAAAATGAGGATAGGACATGAACATATGAAAATTACAATTATAAAATTTGCATGGCCAAGAATCACAATCATTTATGAAACTTTTCTATTTGTTCTATTTGTTTATTCAATAAGTATATTTGAGTTTTAGTCATCATTTGTTATCAGCCAATCACTGATTTGGTACTAGGCATATGACAAAAATTAGAAAAAAACATTTTTTCCACTTACAGAGACTAAGTTTATAAGTATATGGGATTTTGGATATTTAAATTATGAAAAGGTAAAACAAAACACTAAGATAAACATGTGTTCAGCAAATACACTTCTTTAGTAATTAAATGTAAATTTTAAAATCTTTTTTTTTTTTCAAGACACGGTTTCTCTATGTATCCCTGCTGTCCTGGAACTCTGTAGACCAGGCTGTCCTCGAACTCAGAAATCCACCTGCCTCTGCCTCCCAAGTGCTGGGATTAAAGGCGTGTGCCACCACTGCCCGGCTCTTTTTTTTTTTTTTTTTT
>JADRCD010210251.1:0-27808 GCA_019843815.1 Montemys delectorum
AATGTACGTGTAAATAAAGAAAATACAAAAAATAAAAATTAAAAAAAAAAAAAAGAAAACCATCTAGAATTTAACATTAATATACTAAGAATGTTTACACACAATACATTTTTATATAACATATCAAAATACATCACTCATGCCACAGCTGTAGATGAAAACATTTAAAGGAATGTTTTGCTGTATTAGTTGATTCGTTTTGACAATTAATATGGCTCAA
This sequence comes from Montemys delectorum, assembly GCA_019843815.1. Lineage (NCBI taxonomy): Eukaryota > Metazoa > Chordata > Mammalia > Rodentia > Muridae > Montemys > Montemys delectorum. The sequence goes on from JADRCD010210251.1 coordinate 221, forward strand.
TGTCAAGAGATGTGAAAATTTCACCATTTCTATGAAACACATGAAATATATTCCTATACTTTCACATTAACAAGAACTGAAAAGTCTAAATACATTTTCTCTTCTTTTGGTTGAGGGCACAATTTGATATACAAAACAGTGCTCTTGTTTTAGAAGCTATAGTGACATACTATAAGGAGGAAAGAAAAAGCTTTAATTGGTCAATAGGCATGAGTACATAACTTCTCCTGTTCTTACCAACATGTGAGACATGAGCAGATTTTAATACTACGGAGTATTACACAAACAAACACATGCTTTATCACTATTCCAAAAAAAAAAAACCCTGACTTCTCTAATGTTTTGGTATGTCAGGGTATATTTAGAGCCAATATTTATAGGATTTCTTTAACACTTCCTTGCTGAAATCTAGGATGTAGTTTAGGTTTCCATTGTATTTTGTGTATCTTATTAACATGGCTAGGTAACAATCTACAACCAACAAGCTGCTGGACACTAGACCATGAGTAATGGAAACTCATACAGGTATAAGGATGAAGGCTTAGTAAAATAAAGTTTCTTTATTAAATAAAGTTGCTACTTATTATTTAATTTTTAAAATTATGAAAAACATACCCTGTAGTAAAGGTGAACTCTTTTTCTTAAGTTTTCAAATATTTTTAAAATTCTTGTCTTTAAATTTCATGTTAATTGATGTTGTCTACAAGTTTCTTGTTAATAGATGATGCCCACTTTTCTGTATACTGGAATGTATCTTCTTGGTATTTAATATTTTATCATCCTTTTGGATGAAGTTTCTTATCAATTTGCAGGTTTAATATATTCTCCCGGTCCACAATTTGGCTTTCTGATGGCTAACCTGTCTTGTATTATAGAAATTTAGAAGTTTTAATTTAGAAAACTTGTTATATCATTTTGTATGTTTTATTTCTATTAATGTTTTTTCTAATCAAAGATAGATTCTTCTCTTGTACAATCCATCCCAATGCCAGTTTCTCCTCTCTCTACCCTTTCCTTTCCCTTTCCCTAGATCTACTGTGCCTAGTCTTTCAGAACAAAGCAGCCTTCAAAGAGACAATTGTGGGACCATGAAAGGTAGCCTGTTTTCTGACTGAGCTAGGTTTAAACCTGGGAGACCCAGCAGAAAACTCTGCAAGGGACAAAAGGACTGTTTGCCATGCTCCCAGACACTAGGCTTCATAATTCTGTGGCCATCAGTCATGTAGGGCAGTGCCCCAAACTCCTGGTGTTCTGTTTGGACTCTACTCCCACAGTTACCCGGCAACAGCCAGGTTTACTCCTCCCCACATTACCGGGCAAGAGCCAGGTAAGCCCGGCCTCTGCAAAAGGGATTGCTTGCCCTCTCCTCCCTCTCTTACTCCAGTCTCTCCTACTCCCACCTTCCAGTCCCTTGCTCCCACTCTATCTAAATTCCCTCCCTCCCCCCCACAATCCATGTGGCCATGGCTGGCCTCTATTTCTCTATTCTCTCCCTCACTCTGTCTTTCTAAAACCATGGACTGTCTATTCTCATCAGGATCTGCAGTGCTGGAGCAATGGCACAGGTATCCCTCTAAAGAGCTGCATGTCTAACCTCCTGCCAGCCAACCCAACTCAGCTACCAAGCAAGACAGGTGACACTATTAACCCCTTGAGAACCAGCTAGAGCTTCCTCCTCTTTGCCCTTTTCCCTTAGGCCCTGGGCCAGAGCCAGTCCCACAGGCCAACACTAAGTTCTCATCACTTCTGACACATCCAGCAGCATCTGTGGTGTCCACGAGCTAGAACCTACCATCCCTGGCCTCCCTGCAGATACCTGGACCTGAAGCCAACTCTACAGGTTCCTCGGGGACCCCAGACTGGGCTTTCCCCACCTCCTGAGCTTCTCACAGCCCAATGACTCCCGCCCTGCTGCTACATGGGATCTGTGCAGTTATACTTCCTGCCTTCTACCATTGCCAAGTAGCCTGAACCCCAAGCAGATGCGGGATACCATTTTTAACCCAGAAACAATCAATCATGAAAAAACAAAATACAGTAAGAAAAAGCAAAGCCTTCACATGAAGACTAGAAAAAGCAATGCAACAGGAGAAAAAGGGGTCCCAAGAGTAAACATCATAAGAATCAGAGACACACCTCCTCTCCATTTATGAGTCCCACAAAAAGGACAATCTAACACTGACATAACACATATGCAAAGGGCATGTGATTGCCCATCTGTCTCTGTGACTCCGTGTATGCATAGTCGATTCATTGGACATGTTCTCCTCATGTCCTCCATCCCCTCTGCCACCAAGAATCTTTCTATCTTTTCTGGGATCACCTGACTCCGAGGAGAGGGACACAATGGAGACCTACAGTTAAGACTCCCTCCTCGATAATGTCTGAATATGGGTCCCCGCATTGACTGCCATCTGCTGCACTAGAAAGCCTCAATAATGGCAACTGGAAAGAGCACTAATCTCTGAGTATACTAGAATACTATCAGGAATCATTTCACTGAATTTTTTTCTTCTTTTTTTTTTTCTTCTGTAATTTTATTTAATTATTTTTTTTACACTCCAGATTTTGTTGTCTTTCTGATCTACCCTCTGACTGTTCCCTATCCCATACTTCCAACCCCCACCCTGTCTCCACAAGGATATCCCCTCCCCCACCCTTCACCCCACCAGTACTCCCTAGGGCCTCCAGTTCTTTGAAGGTTAGGTGCATCTTCTCTCTCTGAACCAGACCGGGCACCTCTGCTGTGCAAGTCTTGGGGTCCTCATATTAGCTGGTTTATTCTGCCTGGTTGATGTTCCAGTTTCTCAAAGTATTCAATGGTCCAGATTAATTGAGACTGCTGGTCCTCCTACAGGGTCATCCTTCTCAGCTTCTTCCAGCTTTTCCCTAATTCAGCTGCAGGGGTCAGCAGCATCTGTCCATTAGTTGGGTGCAAATATCTGCATCTGACTCTTTCATCTGCTTGTTGTCATGATAGGTCCTTTTTTTGTGAGTGATCCATGGCCTCAGTAATAGTGTCAGTACCTTGGGTTCTCCCATTGAGCTGTATCACACTTTGGGCCTGTCATTGGACTTCCTTTTCGTCAGGCTCCTCTCCATTTCCATCCCTGCAGCTCTTTCAGACAGGAACAATTATTGGTCAGGAGTTTTGACTGTGGGATGGTGTAGTGGCTATTCCTGGTTATCAAATTGACTATATCTGAAATGAACTACAATCCAGAATTAGAAGGCTCACCTATGGCCCTAATCTGGAGGCTTAGAGATACAAGTTTCCAACATGAATCTTGGCATGGAGACCTTGAGGAATAGTGGCTATGAATCCCAGAGGATTAACATAGAAAGCTCTATGAGTTCAAGATCATCTGGGATTAAAGATGCGGTGGCATAGTGGCTATGAATCCTAGAAGTTTAAGACTGGAAGATCTATGAGTTCAAGCAAGGTCATCTGGGGTTAAAGGTGTGGTGGGCCACACCTTTAACCTGGGCCACACCTTTTGCTGGAGACCCATATAAGGACATTGGAAGAAGGAAGGCTCTCTCTGCTTTGCCTGCTTGCCTTGTGGGACTGAGCAACTGCTAGATCCTTGGACTTCTATTCACAGCTGCTGCTGACCGTTGTTGGGAGTTGATTGTTGGGAGTTGGACTACAAACTTTAAGTCATCAATAAATTCTTTTACTACGTAGAGACTACCATAAGTTCTGTGACTCTAGAGAACCCTGACTAAGACAGATGGCAACCCCATCCCTCACTTGATGCCCTGTCATTCTGATGGAGGTGGGCTCCACAAGTTCCCTCTCCCCACTCTAGAGCATTTCATCTGTGATCCCTCCCTTTGAGTCCTGAGGGACCTCACCTGCCAGATCCCTGGTACATTCTGGAGTGTTCCCCAACCTCCTACCTCTTGAGGTTGCCTGTTGCCATTCTTCCTGCTGGCCCTCAGGGCTTCAATACTTTTCCCCCACCCAATACCAGATCACTTTCCCCTCTTCCCCTCCCTGCCCCCTTTTCCACCCTTGTCCCTCCCTTCCTACTACATGTGATCCCTTGTGACTTTTTATTTTTAAAGACCTGTTGTATTTGGTTCTACTTTGGGTTTCAGGGCTACCAAGTCTCAGACTCCTAATCATCAAGTAGTGACAGGCATGGACTCCCTCTTGTGGAGTGGTCACCAAATTAAATCAGACATTAGTTGGCCATTTCCACTAGCTTTGAGCTATCATTTCCCAAGCATATTTTGCAGGCAGGATGGACTGTAATTTAAAGGTTTTGTGGCTTATTCATTGTCCAAATTTCTCTTTTTGCAGCCTGCAGTGTAACTTCCTTTCTTCACTGATAAACATATTTTCTTTTAATATACTAGTGATTTTTCTATTAATGGTTCTAATCTTATTTATTATGAATAGTTTATAAAATATGAATTTATTTTAACATTTATGCATGTAATAAGGACACATGCTCCACTATGTTCATGGCAGCCTTATGTATAATAGCCAGAAACTGGAAACAACCCAAATGTCCCTCAACAGAGGAATGGATACAGAAAATGCGGTACATCTACACAATGGAGTACTACTCAGGTATTAAAAACAATGAATTTATGAAATTCTTGGGGAAATTTTTATGGGTCTTGAGAATATCATCCTGAGTGAGGTAACCCAATCACAAAAGAACATACATGGCATGCACTCTCTAATAAGTGGATATTATCCCAGAAGCTCAGAATGCCCAAAACACAATCCACAAACCACAAGAAACTCAAGAAGAAGATAGACCAAAGTGTGGATGCTTCGTTCCTTCTTAGAAGGGGGAACAAAATACCCATCTAAGGAGTTGCATAGACAAACTATGGAGTAGAGACTGAAAGAAGGAGAATCCAGAGACTGCTCCACCTGGGAATCCTTCCCATATTCAATTATCAAACCCAGACACTATTGTTGATGCCAGCAAGTGCTAGCTGACAGGAGCCTGACATAGCTGTCTCCTGAGAGGCTCTGAAAGAACCTGACTAATACAGAAGTAGAGACTCACAGCCATCCATTGGACTGAGCAATAGGGTTCCCAATAAAGGAACTAGAAAAAGAACCCAAGGAGCTGAAGGGTTTGCGGTCCCTTGGGACGCACAACAACATGAACTAACTAGTACCCTCAGAGCTCCCAGGGACTAAACCATCAACCAAAGGGCACACATGGTGAGACTAATGGCTCCAGCAGCATGTGTATAGCAGAGGATGGCCTAGTTGGTCATCAATGGGAGGAGAGGCCCTTGGTCTTGTGAAGGTTTATGCCCCAGTGTAGGGGAATGCCAGGGCCAGGAAGTGGGAGATGGTGGGTTGGTGAGCAGGGGGAGTGGGGAGGAAAAAAGGTTTGTTTTTGTTTTTTTATTTGGTATTTTTTTTGGAGGAGTAACCAGGTAACCAGGAGAGGAGATATCATTTGAAATGTAAATAAAGAAAATATCTAATAAAAAAATCAATGAAAAATACATATATATAGAATTACTAACCACAGAAGCTTAAGTAAATATAAAAAAGTTAATGGATACATTTTTATCAATATATGGACTAAAAAAATGTTTTGTTTTTATTTTCCTTCCCTTTGGCTAAAACTTGTTGATCTTTATTATTATTTAATTGTACTGTTTCTTTCTTTATTATATTCATTGTTATTTACTTATGTAATGTATGTACATGTTTGTGTACATGTGTGCAGTTACTCATTGTGGTTTAAATGCATGTATATGTTTTGTGGCCAGAGGTCAACATTTAGTTACTTCTTCATCACTCTCTATTTTTTTATGAGTGAGAATCTTTCACTGAACCCAATGCTGCATAATTGTCTAAACTGTCTGGGCTGCAAACTCTCTTTATCTTCCTGTCTCTACTTCCCTGATGTGGAAAAACAGAAATGCCAAACTGTGGCTGGCTTTTCCACATCTGTGCCAGGTATCTGATTGTCTACTAGTTTCATATTTTTATGGCAGACATATTAGAGATTAGGTTATCTTTCCAGTTCTTACATGGACTTATTGTATGGATAATTACATCAATTTTTAAGCTGATTTTGAAATTTAAAACTGTATTTTTGTCTGATTCAGTTATTGAAATCTTCTAACGTATTCTGTGTGGTTCCCATTTTTTTTTCAAATACACTGTAATATAATATGCTCAATAAATTACATTAAATTGAGCTAGAAATTTGCTCAGTAAAGGCACTTGCAGCTTTTTTTTCTGTGAATCTTGGTTTGGTTTCCTTCACCTACATCAAGTGCCTTAAAACTGCCAATAACTCCAGATTATAACTCTTTTTTGAAATTGTGTGAGTAATAAATCATAGTGCACACACCCACAAAGACAAACCCAATCACATAAATTATAAACTAAGTGAAGTATTTTTTTAAGAAAACAAAAATAAAACATAGTTTATATTTGTGGGAGCTGGCAAGGCATGGATTTCTGGGGTAAAAATGCTTATCGTTTAGGTCTGACCACCTAGATTGCTTCCATGGATCCATGGATGAAATGAGAGAATGAGCTCCCAAAACTAGCTTTTGTCCTAAAATGCTCATTGTGGCATGTACATGCCTGTACACACACACACACACACACACACACACACACACACACACACACAAAACCACTAACATGCATACACACAGAAACACACAGATGCATACTCATTCATATAGACAAACACAGAGTCAGGCATACAGAAACACACACACACACATATACACAGATAAACACACAGATATACACACAGAGACAAAAATCACACCCCTTCACACAGAAAGAATGAGTGAGACAGGGAGAAAGACTACTACTAATAAAGGAAATGAGAAAGTTTATTATGTCAATGAGTAAAATCTCTATGAAAAATTTTCTCGTCAATTTAAATGCCTACCACATTTTTTATCTCCAAACCTTCAGATGTGAATATATCACCTAGAGTAACTAAAGTAAAAAGTAAACATAAAAAGAAACAAAAAGAAAAGACAAAAAAACCACCATGATGCTATGATTGGTCCATAGAAAAGGGTAGTAGGATTCAGGTGTTACAAAGAGGATAATCAGAAACATGAGGAAAGAGGCTCTAATAGGGGCATGAAGAGGGAGTTTAAAACAGAAGAGGGAGGGAGAAAAAACAAAACTATGAGTGTGTGATAAGGTCTTAAGAAGTTGGTATTTTTTATAGCACACACACATATACATATATAATATTTATTAGCCCAGATCACCTATAATACAGCATATATATGCATTACAAATGTATTGTAAAATATCGAGTATAATCTGTATAATATATAATTAATAATATATCATATATGTATATATTATATATTCACATATGTACACACACACACGTAGGCATACATATATACCAATCTGGCACTATTGTACTATTGCTAGACTACTATAACATCATAATGTGGTATGTATGTAGAAGACCCCTACACATGTGAATTCTAACCACTGGAGAGTCCCAGATTCTCACCGTTCCTTCTGTACTCACTCTTCCATGGTTAATCGTCATATTTTCAACATGTTCTTCTTGAACAGGGTAAGTTTCAAGCTAGCTGCATTTGGCCTTCCAATATTAGGTCTTTTAACCCATAAAGAAAGTTCTGAAGCCTTAAATATGGGCCAGGCTTTCAGGTGTCCTAGACTTCAGGGTACTCTTTCCTAGAAGGGCTATAACTGTACTTGCAAAATATACAGACCACGTTGTTCAATGAAATACCATAAAGAAAATACTCCTAACCAATATACCCAACACCATTTAAAAGGTGTTAATTTGGAGACAGGGTAAATTATTCAACAGTGCACACAATATCCCTGCACACTCTGAAGAATCTGTGTTGCAATTAATGGTTTCCAGTATCTTTTTTCTTTTGAAATCCCTAGGCACCCTTCTATGGGCTGTACTATGGGTATTTCCAAACTTTGGCTAATATCTACCTATCAGTGAGTACATACTATGCATATCCTACCCAGCTTCTTAACATTCTTGGGCATTCACCCAAAAGATGCTCCACTATAGACAAAAGACATGTGTACCATCTTCATAATAGCCAGAAACCCAGTTGTCCTTCAACTGAAGAATGGATAAAGGAATATGTGGTACATTTACATAATGCAATACTATTCAGCTATGAAAAGCAAGGACATGATGAATTTCTCAGAAATAAAATGTATAGAACTAGGTTATATCATTTGGAGTGTAAAAAAATATACAAATAAAAGACCAGAGAATATAAGGTAAAAAAAAAATTAAGAAACCCTTCAAGATCTGTGGATAATTTTGCTGGAATTTTGATGGGAGTAGCACTGAATCTGTAGACTGCTTTTTGTAAGATAGACTTTTTCACTATGTTAATCCTACTGATAAATGAGCAAGAAAGATATATTCATGTTATAATATATCCTTCAGTTTCCTTCCTCAGGAACTTGGAGTTCTTGTCATACGGCTCTTTCAATCTCAGGTCGCTAAGGACTTTGAACATTATTTAGCTGCTTCTCAGCCATTTAAAATTCCTCTGTGTTGAACTCTCGGTTTAGTTCTATACCCCATTTTTTGACTGGGTTGTTTGGTTTTGGGGGGATTAGCTTCTCGCATTCTTTATATATTTTGGATATTAGCCCTCTATCAGATGTGAGGTTAGTGAAGTTTTTTTTTCCCAATCTGTAGGTTGTTGATTTGTCTTATTGACTATGTCTTTTGCCTTACAGTAGCTTTCCAGTTTCATGAGGTCCCATTTATCAATTCTTGATCTTAGAGCATGGGCCATTGGAGTTCTGTTTAGGAAATTTCCCTCTGTTCCAAGGAGTTCAAGGTTCTTTTCACTTTCTCTTCTATTAATTTCAATGTATCTGGTTTTATGTTGAGGTACTTGATCCACTTGCACTTGAGCTTTGTGTGAGGTGACAAATATGGGTCTATTTTCATTTTCTATGTACAGACAGCCAGTTAGACCAGTACCATTTATTCAAGATGCTTTTTATCCCATTATATATTTTTGGTTTTATGTCAAAGATCAAGTGTGCGTAAGTGTGTGTGTGTGTGTGTGTGTGTGTGTGTGTGTGTGTTTCTGGGTCTTCAGTGCTATTCCTTTGATCAACTTGTCTGTCCCTATACCAATACCATGCAGTTTTTATCACTATTGCTCTGTAGTAAAGCTTGAGGTCAGGGACTATGATTCCCCCAGTCATTCTTTTAATGTTAAGAATTGTTTTTGCTTTTTGGGCTTTTGGCCTTTCCAGATGAATTAGAGAATTGCTATTTCCATGTTTTGAAGACTTGTGTTGGAATTTTGATGAGGACTTCATTTAATCTGTACATTGCTTTTGGTAAAATGTCTATTTTTACTATATTATTTCTTCCAATCCAGGAGCATGGGAGATCTCTGCATTTCCTGAAATCTTTAATTTATTTCTTGAGAGACTTGAAGTTATTGTCATACAGGTCTTTCACTTGTTTGGTTAGAGTTACCCCAAGATATTTTAAGAGGAGTAGAGGGCAGGAAATAGTCATACTCAGGGTCAAAATCAACCAAATAAAACCAAAAAGAACAGTACAAAGAATCAACAGAACTAAAATGTGGCTCTTTGAGAGAATCAAAATGAGAGATAAACCCCTAGCAAAACCAGCTAAAGGGCCCAGAGGTGGTATGCAAATGAACAAAATTAGAAATGAAAAGGGAAACAACAGAAATGAAGGAAGTTCATAAAATAATCAGATCATATTTTAAAAGCCTATACTCAACAAAACTGGAAGATTTTACATGAAATAGATACTTTTCTAGACAGATGCCACATACCAAAGTTAACTCGAGTATAGGTAAATTATCTAAACAGGCCCATATCGCACAAGGGAATAGAAGAAGTCATTAAAAACCTCCCAACCGAAAAAAAGCCCAGGGCCAGATGGAATTAGTGCAGAATTCTACAAGATCTTGAAAGAAGCCCTGATACTAATATTCCTCAAACTTTTCCATAAAATATAAATAGAAGGAATACCTAACTCATTCTATGAAGCTACAATTACTCTGATACCTTAACTACACAAGGACCCAACCAAAAAAGAGAACCTCAGACCAACCTCGCTTATGAATATCAATACAAAAGTACTCAATAAAATTCTTGCAAACTGAATCCAAGAACAAATCAAAATCATTATTCACCACAATCACGTAGGCTTCATCCCAGGAATGCAGGGTTGGTTCAGTATATGAAAATTCATTAAAGTAATACACTATATAAATGAACTCAGAAAAATTACATGATCATCTTCTTAGATGCATAAAAAGCATTTGACAAAATATAACACCCCTATATGTTAAAAGTATTAGAGAGATCAGGAATTCAAGACCTATACCTAAATATGATAAAAAACAATTTACAACAAATCAACAGCCAATGCCAAGTTAAATGGAGAGATATTTGAAGCAATTCCACTTAAATCGGGGACAAGACAAGGATTTCAACTCTTCCCATATTTATTCAATATAGTACTGGAACTGGTAGCTAGAATAATAAGACAACAAAAATAGATCAAGTTGATAAAAATTTGCAAAGAAAAATAAAGGATCAACATTTGCAGATGATATGATAGTATACATAAGCAACCCCAAAAAGTCTACTAGAGAACTTCTCCAGCTGATAAACAACTTCAGCAAAGTGGCCTAATATAAAATTAACTCAAATAAATCAGTAGCCTTCCTTCATACAAATGATAAAAAGGCCGAGAAAGAAATTATGGAAATAACTTCCTTCACAATAGCCATAAATAATATAAAATGTCTAGAGTTGCTTAATCTTAAACCAGCAATCCAGTGAAGAAAACTGCGTAGTTGCCACAAATATGTTCAGTAATATTATGCCTGATTGGGAGATGATATTTTAGGATGGCTTACAATTTCTGTAGTAAAATATAATATGAAATCAACATGTAAACTAATATATAAACCTAAGACCTTACACTCAGCAAATCTATATAAGCATGAAACAAGGTTTGTTTTAAAAGATTTGGCTCTGAGGCTGGGCAGTGGTGGCGCACGCCTTTAATCCCAGCACATGGGAGGCAGAGGCAGGCGGATTTCTGAGTTAGAGACCAGCCTGGTCTACAGAGTGTGTTCCAGGACAGCCAGAGCTATACAGAGAAACTCTGTCTTCAATAAACAAAAAGAAAGAGAGAGAGAGAGAGAGAGAGAGAGAGAGAGAGAGAGAGAGAGAGAAGAAAACAAAATTGGCTCTGAAAACAAGTTTAAACATATTGGAGTTTGGAAGAAGAAAAACTGTATGCTTTCATCTTTTATTCATGAGAATATAATCCATGTGTTTTCTATATGTGTATATTTATATCTCTATATGAATGTGTAACACTTGTCTTAATAGGTTTTTACCCTGTAATATAGTAAAATATACAAATGTTATACAAATACATATGAAACACCACTGTAATGTAAATTTCTCTCCCTGTTAATGTGGTTAAACCAACATCTTCAAAGACATAGCTTTGAAATACAGAAAAGAATCTTAGAGGAAGTGCAAAAATTAACATGGTTCACTTTGCTCATTTCAAAATATTTCAACCTGAAATGATTATTATATAATTTTATATGCTTTTGAGTAGTTAAGAACTTTGGGTCTTTCAAATATATCATCTCCAAATTTATCTTTCAAAGGATGCCCTGCTTTTGAATGAGTTGAAATACAACAGTAATATATACTGATGTAATATCAAACTGTTCATGTTGGGTTTCTTATTTCATGTAATGTACCATGTTTTACAAAATTATTTTATCTACCATATTAATGTTATATACTGATTGACTCAATAAAGAATTAGACCTGTGATATTATATTATCACTGTCTTTATGTCTGTCATGATATATAATTTCAGGAATAAAATATATGTTCAATTGTATTCATAAAAATATATCTCCATTAAATTCATTCAATATTATACTCAACATTGTGGATTATTTCATAAGTATGCTATTATGTCTTCTTTTCTTCCCTTTCTTCTTGTTCCACTTGCATGCCTGGTTCTTTAGAAGCCAGGAAAGTAACTAGATGACCTGGAGAAAGTGTTAACTAACAACAACAAAAAACAAAACAAAACAACCTTCCAACCTCCCCCCCCCAAATGAACTCAAACAAACCAAAAACAAACAAATAAACAAACCAAAAACAGAGCCAGGTACCTTTTTTCTGGACTTATTCCAGACTTTACAAAGATTTAGCAGCTAATAATTCTCAAATTAGTACACAAAAAGGAAAAAGAAACAGCACCTCATAATCATTTTTTGACTTCATAATGACCTAATTTCTAAACCCAATATAGAAAAGTATTTATAGACCAATTCGCCTTATGAATATAAAGGCAAAATTTCTCAAAAAATACTTGCATACCAAATTTAATATAACATAAAAATATCACCCACCATAACCAAGTTTGCTTCATTCCATCTGGATTCATGTTCAGATAGTTTAACATAGGTACATAAATAAATGTAACTACTATACACAGAATAAAAGTTACACAGCATGATTATCTCATTGGATGTATAAAATGCTTTTGACACAATTCAACCCACTCTCATAATAAAAATTCTCCAGAGATTAGAGATTCCAGAAACATACTTCAGCATATTATAGGTAATTTATAGCAAGTGCAGAGCCAACATCAACCTAAATGGAGAAAAATTCACATCATTTCCACTGAAATCTAGAATGAGTCAAGGTTTTACACTCTCTTCATACCTATCCATAAAATAATTCTTAGCAAACTCAGTAGGTAAACTGCCAGAAATAATGGGAATAGAAATAGGAAGGAAAGAATTTGAAGTATCTTTATTTGAAGATGACATGATTGTTTATGTAACCTACCCAAAACAGGGAAACACCTATAGCATATAAATACTTCTAGCAAAATAGCTGACTACAAACATAGTACATAAAGGTCAATAGTCATTCTAGACACAAAAACAAACATACTGACAAACAAATCAGGAAACAGCTCCTTTCATAATTGCCTCAACAACAAAAGAAGGTATTGTGACATCTCTAATCAACAAATAAAAGACCAGCATATAAAACCAATAAACAAAACCACATTCAAGAAAGAAACTGAAAATATTAAAATATGGATTTTTATGGTAATAGATAAATGACATTAATATTATTAATATAGTAAAAATGGTCATCTTACCAAGAGCATTGTAGACATTCAGTGAAATCTCTATCAAAATTATAACACAATTCCTCAAAGAACGTGGAAGGACACTTTTCAACTTCATTCAGAAACAAGAAATAACCCAAGATAGTTAGAACAATCTTATGTATTAAGGAAGTATCACCATCCCCATCACAAATTTTCATATACTCTAGAAGTATAGTAATACATGGCTTAGCTCACAAACAGACCTTTTACTTTGTCTTTTTCCTTCTTTCCTTCCTTTCTTTTTTTTTTTTTCTTTTAGTTAGACACAGGGTTTCTCTGTGTAGCCCTGGCTGTCCTGGAACTCACTCTAGACCAGGCTGGCCTGGAACACAGAAATCTACCTGCCTCTGCCTTCCAAGAGCTGGGATTAAAAGCATGCATCACCACTGCCCGGCTTATACAAACAGAACTATTGATCAATATAATCAATCATAAGTCTATATACCTATATACATTTGATTATTAATTTAAAAAAAAACAAGAAATGTACTCTAGAGAAGATACTTTCGATAAATGATACTTATCAAATAAGATAGCTGTATGTAAGATTATGCAAATATATCAAAACCAATCTCCCTGCAGAAAACCTAACTCAACGTAGATCGAAGACTTCCACATAAGAACACATAAATTGCATAGGATAGAGGAGGAAGTGGTGGATATTCTTGAATTTATTGGTATAGAAAGACTTTATGAACAGAACACTCATAACAAGGCCCTAAAATCAACAACTAATAAATGTCACATCATAAAATTAAAACAAAAGAAAACAAAAAATACAAAAAAAAAAAAAACCCACAATGAAGCAAACAAACATAAACCCCTTCAGTTTGACAAACACAATCATTTAGAAAAAGTAACAGGGAAGAGAATGAGAAAAATGTTTTCATCAACTACAGTTAATACAGTAATATCTTAAAGATAGAAAAAACTGGAAGACTTGGACTTCATGAAAAGAAAATGGGAAAACAAGTAGAACTGATGCACATATAAACTCACAGATACTGTGTAGTATTGAGAGCCCCTGCACAGGGCTGTCCAGATAGGGTCTTAGAACTGGAAGAATTATATGCAAAGCTCCATCACCAGCCCAGACCTATCTCCAAATAATAACCAACTACAAATGAAAAATTAGTTCTCTCCAAAGGAATTTCACTAACGATACATACCACTCTATACCACTCTTAAGAATAGGTCCCAATGCCCTGCAATAGATGTTCAATACAACCAACTCAATGGCCTTCTTAGGGCTTCTTTGTCTCATAAAGTTTTGTTGTTGCATGCTTTGTTTTGTTTTTAACCTTATAATTCATATATATATATTGCTCTGTGGGGGGCACTTCTTTTTCTCTTGATTTGTTTTGGTTTTGGTTTGTTTTATTTTTTTGATCATCATTTTATCTTTTGTTCATATTCTTCCTGGAAACTGAAAGAAAAATTTGAAACCAATAAATGAATAAAATCATATTAGTATTAGGCTCTCTAATAGTAACCCTGGAGGCAAAAAGAATCAATGAAGTAATATACTCCAAGTGTTTCAAAAGAATTATGTCAAAAAGATAATTTAAATTTATCATTGAAATGGTAGAGGGCAATAGGGATTTTTTTCTCATAATGAAACCTTAAAAGATTCTTCAGATAAAAAGCATGATTTGAAATATCCATAAAATCATATTCATAAAAATCCATAAAAATTTAAAAGAACCTTAGAGTTAATTATATACATGAAAGAAAATTAAAGTGGAAATTTTGTGTAACATATCTTGTAAGTTTTCTGGTTATCTCTTGAAAATTGAGACTACAAAATTATGATCACTAAAATACTAAGGCACCAAAGAAACTAGTGACTCCTCATGTTTCAAGAATCCTGTTACATACACCTTATTATCTTATGCCTTTTGAAAATATTTTCTGTTTATATTGAAGTGTAAATGTGCATTTGTGCAAGAATATAAGGAAAATTTGCAAAATTATATTTATATTTTAAACTTATAGTTTAAGGTACCTGTTTTTAAATCTTAACATGCTACTTTTTATTAACTACGAATAGAAATTATTCTTCCTAAGCACAATGGACTACACCAATCAAAACTACAATTGTCTTTCTTAGCCTTGTCACCCTGACACAACCTAAATAATATTGGAACACTAAGTTGAATTTCCTAGAACAAGTTAGTCTATGGGCATGTTGATGAGAAAATTATTTGATTATTAATTGATGTAGGAAAGTCCAGCTCACCATGGCAATCTCTTTCCTGGTAGGAGTTCCTGAAATTTACAAGAAAGCTAGATCTTATAAGCATGTAGCAAAGTCAGAGAGTGATCCAGAAAGCACTATGTCTCCATAGATTTGTCTTGAGTTCATGCTCTGACTTCCCATAGTTGTGTACTCTGACCTGGTAGTGTAAAGTTAAGTGAGACCTTTTCTCTCGCAGTTGCTTTTGCTCAGGGTGTTTTATCAACACAGTAGAAATAAAACTAGGGCTTTAAGTGAGAAAAGAACTTGACCATTGCAATCATAAACTTATCTTATTTGGAAAAAAATCAAATTGATCATTACAGATGTTAAAATGCCTTATCTCAGGCCTTAGAAGTATATGATTACACTGTAAGAGTACAAATAAAAAGTTAAAATATTTTAAGAATGCAAATAAATTAAGTTGTGAAAGGTAAATAAATGACAGAGAATCAAAAGTTTCATGAGTGAATACAAAACTAGTCAATAGCAAAGGGATAAGAATCCACATTCAGGATTATTGATGGAAGTACATAGGAAAACAGAAGCAAGGAGATCACAAGTCCAAGACCACCCCAGGTAATTTAGTGAGATTGTGTTTAATGAAAATAATAATAATGACTGTGAATATAACCCAATTGTAGGCCATTTGTCTACTAGGTGGGTAGTATTTCACCATGATCTAGAGCCTCATTAAAATCTAAATTTGCTTTGTATGCTGTAATGAGATTATTTTTGTTTCAATGTTAATCAATAAAATGTGATAAATTCTTAAATTATACAGTTCAGTTCCTGAAGATTCTAATCTCACAAATTCAAATACCTTGCATTTATTATTAAACTGATTTCTTATGTCCAGGAATACCAGCCTTGGTAAACCAATTAGAGACCTAAAATGAGTCTGGTCTGGTCTTTTCTAGATCATTTATCAACCCAGCATGGTGTGAAGTTTACTTTTTCTTTGTAAGGAGTCCCAGAAAAACTACATCCTTCTTCCTGTTATGACTGAGTAAATATCATCATAGTTTGTATTGAAGAAACTACACAACTGATAAATAAAATGTCACAGTTATTTATCCAAATCAGATGAAGAGAAAGCTCATTATGAGTTTCAATAATTTATTTTCAGCATAAAAATAGTTACCCTATTTTTATGCTGAAACAAATTATAATGATATATGTCCTTATTTTCACTAGAAATGTAAACTATAGTAACTTCGATGTATTGAAGATCAAGTTTATGTTTAAGCTGTGCACATTCCCACACTTTGATGTAACATACTTAAGACAAAATTAGATAATTCCATTCTGATCTATAGGATTACAAATTACAATAATAAAATGATGCTGTATATATAATTCATATTATTAAATGTCAGAACATAGCTATCAAGAACATATAAAGAGAAAATGTTTTATATTATTGATATTTTAATTCTAGTTTATACCTAATGTTTATTTTATGAGTCAAACTGTATAATTTCTTCATTTTTGAAGAAAGTGATTTAATATTCTGAATTATATTAGAAAATGGAGGTCATATAACTGATATGTATTGAAAATTTGCACTTAAGCTGAAAAGAACATGGAAAGGATACAATTCATATTGTTGGACATCATAACTCATATCTGAGTAAAAAAACACACACGCATACACACACATACACAAACATTGAGGCTTGGGTTTAACCATTTGAAATTATCTAACAAGTTCATTATAGATCTTTTATGAACAATTCTGGGAAAATTTATTCAACATGCTTTAGAGATGGTTATTTGAAGAAAAAACTAAGAGCCAAGATTAAGTTCTTTCCTGGTTCCAAATATTGACTACTATGTGAGGATGAACAATGTCACCTTGGTTCTTTTATGTGATGAACACAAGATTAACACACCTGTGGAATATTTCTGAATGCTACTTTCAGGGATCAAATATTGCAAACTCCATCCTTATACTGTAAACTGTATGGCTATCTGGAATAAAAGAGGGGGGATTTTTGATTTAAGACCAGATGTATTTATTTCATTTTCTTAAAACTCATGGTAACTCAGTAAAGGAACTACTTTAAAGACACCTATACATCAAAATTCAAGAGAACCTTAAGGAATGTATTTATAATGTTAGCTCATTCCCAAAGGAAAACCCAGGTTTATAGATACAGCTAGGGTTATCTTTGAAGTTTTTCAATACATTCTGTATCTTCCTTTAACTGTTTGGTTTTAATTATCATCAACTTACAACATTATGCTATACATATATGTATATATATGTTACATATGTATATATACATGTTATATATATATATGTTATATAAAATATTAGGAATATGAAGAATACAACACAATGTTCATACCTATTGGATAAATATTGCTTAAAATTTGTTCTTCAATGACATTTTACTTATGGACTTTCACCTTGAACTTATTCAGTTAATTTTAAACATTTAAAATGGAAATAAAATCAGTACATAGCCTGTTTAATGTAAAATTATTAGAGTTAGATCTCTCAGAGTAGGAAAAATAATGACCTTTCACCACTTGAGCAGATAAAGAGATGTGAATATAATTAGGATGATTGAGAAAGCCTATAGTGAGCAAACTTAACTGCAAATTAGAAGCCTTGTCTATCCACAATGTTACTATAAATATTTTTGCAGTACTAAACCACTAAAAGTGAGTGGAACTAGAGCTAACAGGAACACTTTTGGAGAAGGAGAATTCTTTCACCTTGTTTATTCTAGAAAACAAAATGTTTCTTACTCTAGAATATTCTGAAGGGGAAAGGACATTTGGAGGAAGGGCTATAAATGTAAGGAGGTAAAGAGATGGGTCATTGGGGAAAATCTTTTAACAAAATCATTAGAACCTGTGCTTGGATCCTTAGGATCCATGTAAAAGCTACTTGATGGTACAAGGGCCACCTTAGTACTGAGAAGTGTGAAGTGATGAACTCAGGTGTTGACTGAGCCACCAGTAAAGATAATCTGTTAAGAATCCCTATCTCCCCCAAACAAGATGAAGAGTAATAGAGAGCTACAATTGACAACAACATTCAGCTTCACTTGCTTAAGGATGTGCGTGCACATGCAGACACACATGTGCTCACACACACACACACACACACACACACACACACACACACACACATCATCATCATCATCATCATCATCATCATCATTATCATCATCTTGTCTCATGCTTATTGTGTATTACTATCTGCTGTGTTGCCCATGGCAACTTCTAATTGACAAAAGTAAAATGAGCAAAATAGAGAAAAATATGAACCAATAAAATAAAGTGCATGCAAGGATTCTAATGAAGTTTATCTACAGAAATCTAGTCAGTTGGAGGAAACAGATGTCAAGGGATTTATTATTGAAGTAGTCAATTTTGGCACTTTCAGTGTTTTGGGTCACAGTTTTAGTCTGAAAACTCTTGAACTGAAGTGAATGTAAAGTATGTCACTAGTTATAATTTATTTTTTTTTCCTTAAAAATCTTAGTTTTGTCTAATTGAGTTCATATATAAACCTAAGCACTTTTGACACCATCAGCATCTTTAAAATCTTCTATTTAAATGTTATCTTATACAAATCCAAAAATTGCCAATACAAAAAAATTCTGGAAAGATTATTTCACAGACCATTAAGGAGTTCCTGCCACTACCATTTTTTAAGCTCTATTTTTATAACTTTATTATAAGTACTTGTAACCACAGAAATATGTTGATCTCAGTCTTCAATAAGGAAGTTATGGTTTGTTGAAGATCAGTAGTTTTACAGAAATACACAACTCGTAAAAATTTACAGAATAACAGATCATAGAATGACCAACACATCTTGACACATCTATAACCAACAACTTCATATCACAGAAGAATGATAATGTCAATAGATATAATGATGGTTCTCGTTTATCAAATTGACTACATCTGGAATGGAGTACAATCCAGAAGTAGATAGCATACCTGTGAGATTTTTTTTTTTGCTTGGTTTTAAGTATGTGAGTTACCTTCTAGTCCAGACCTGTACTGTGGGAAGACACACATCTTTTACATGGATCCTGAGAAGGGGAGAAACACCTTTAATTTGGGACAGAAATTCTGCTGGATATTTTATAAGAACATAGAAGAAGGAAGAATCTCTTACCCTTTGCCTGCTTGACATTGCCTTGTTAGCACATTCATTCCATCACTTCCTTCAGAGTCTATCTCTTTGGGATTCCAGCATCTACTGAAGAAAAGTTGAGACATCCTCCCTTGAGAATTGAGCAACTACTGGATTTTTGGACTTTTCATTCATAGCCAGTCATTGTTGGGTTAGTTAGACTTAAGCCAGTAAGTTAGTTATTCTAACAGTAAGTAAGTTAGTTATGCCATATATATAAATGCGAGATTCATTTTATGAATTCTGTTAGAAGAAAGATGTCTGGCCCAAGCTAGAGTCTTCTATATATGATATTGTTGTTATGCCAATGAAATCTCAACAATATGGTACTCTTAACAGGATGTGTAGAAGTGTAGGGAAATGCCAGGTGGGGAGGTGGGAGTGGGAAGTGGGGAGCACCCCCCACAATTATACAATCCCAAATGACTATACCTGAGCACATGTACATATCACTAAAGAGACTCAGTGGAAGTTATATTTTAAGAGGGAATGGGGGCCCCAGGGCTACATGCAGAAGGAAAAGGAATGGTTGGATATGAAGTAAATGCAATACTCATATACAGGTTTCATGGGAAGAAAATTATCTTTATAAAAATAAATTGTACAATATACTTAAAAAGCTCCACATTTAATGCTGAAACACTATTACAATGTCCACAAAACTTGAGGCTGTACTACTTATGACCATCGGTTCTCCTGAAGTAAGAACCAGAATCATGATCCAGTATTATGAGATAGTAGGAATCAAATTGTTTAAAATATGCAATATGCAGGCATGTTTATTCTTCTCAGATGCTATTTCTTATATTTTGATAACATCAGATCTCTACAAGTTATTAAAATTAATTAAAATGGAAGCATGAAATAATTTAAAGAATTGTATTCTACATTATTTTTAATCACAAAAATAATAGAAAGAGTAATATGAAATTATATCACTTTCTAGTTTTGGAGGCTCATGACTATAATGACAGTACTCAAAAAACTGAATCAAGTGTTTTTTAGGGTTTTTTTTTTTCATGGCTATCAATTAATATGTTTTTATTAGACATTTTCATTATTTACATGTCATATGATTTCTCCTTTCCCAGTTTCCCCTCCAAAATAAAAAAACACAAAAAACAAGAACAAACCTCTGTTGCCTCCTCCCTCCCCCTGCTTTCCACCCCACCCTCTCTCACTTATTGGTCCTGGCATTTCCCTACCCTGGGGCACAGAACCTTCACAGGGCGAAGGGCCTCTCCTCCCATTGATGACTGACTTTGCAATCTTCTACTATACACATGCTGCCAGAACAATCAGTCCCACCATATATAGTCCTTGGTTGGTGGTTGAGTCCCTGGGAGCTCTGAGGGTACTAGTTAGTTCATATTGTTGCTCATCCTAAGGGGCTGCAAACCCTTCAGTTCCTTTGGTCCATTCTCTAAATCCTTCACTGGGGACCCTGTACTCAGTTCAATGGATGGGAGTTGCAGAGACTAAAGGACAAGCCAGCCTGATATAGCTGTCTTCTGAGAGGCTCTGGCAGTAGCTGACTAATACAGAAGTGTTTTTTAGTTTGACATCAGTTTCAATAATGTAGCCCAGGGCCAGACAGAGACATGATCAGGACTCTTATAAGGAGAGAAACAATCCAAGATATCATGAAATATAGAAGTATATGTAGAAGAACTTCAAAGTTATGGAGATGATGAAATACTTATTTTTTAATTTATTGTTTTAATATTCTTATTGTTTTGAATTTATTGTTTTATTTAATTTTGAATCATATATATATATATATATATATGTGTGTGTGTTTATGTGTGTATATGGATGCTAGTGTACATAAAGGACAGAGATGTTGAATTTCTTGCAGGTAAAGTGTCAGCCACATGATATGGATAATGGAAAGTGAGATAAGGTTCTCTGGAAAAGAAGTACCTATTTGCTGCTATAGTAGACTAAATTCTTATATTAAGAAATATTATCTGTGTGTGTGTGTGTGTGTGTGTGTGTGTGTGTGTGTATGTGTATGCACTTATTAACCATGCCAAATGTTGAAGTCTATATTCGTTCTCAATTGCTTTTTTACTTTATTCTTTTGATGTCTGACTTTGCAATTAAACCTAAAGCTCATAGATGGTTAATTTTGTAAGCCAGCTTGCTTAAAGGTCTGATGTCTCTCAGTATCAAGTTAAAAGGAGCACCAATATAAGTCCTTTGTAGTTTCAAGACACTGGGATCTAAATCATGGTCTTTTTTGTTGTGAATTAAGAACTATAATTGTTGCCACATATCCCAACACTAAAATAATTACTTTTTAATATAACTTTGATACATATCATAGGTAAGAAATGCTAATGTTATTAACACGTTTTCAAAGTGGATCTGTACAACAAACATAATTCTAAACAAAACCCTTATCAAATAAATGTGACAAAATTGAGTGTAAGGTCGGTGTTGAAGTTGAAATTAGTTTTTTCTGTGAATATGATGGAAGTAGCAGAGAAGGTTAGCTTCTCCAGTCAGATATTTATAATAATTTCTTGAAGTTAGGTAAATAAAAAGTCATAGAAATCTATGGTGTACAGGAGGAGAACAAAGGCCCATTCCAGAAGCAGACATGACTTCATCGGAGACAGAGCTCTACTGTCTAGAAGACAAAAGGAAATACTGTTCAAGTGTTGGTGTTAGTAAAGTTAGCTATCCACATAGAAATAAGTAACTCACCTTAATCACATACCAGACCTACATATCAAGCTGATGCAATCCGAGGCCTTAAACAACCTAATATAGAATAGAGGTTTGTCAGTTATGCGCCCACTCTCAAGGTGGTTTTAGATGAGAGATAATCAATGGAGATTGTAGAAAGCTCCACATCCATTCCCATAACTAAATCAGACGAAGCTCCACTCCCAGGCACTCTAAAATGCTCAGGTTTATAGGATCAGAGGTGAGGAGGACACATCTGTCTCAACACCAGGAATTAACTGGGACTAGCAGGACCCAGGCACACAGGAACTCGCGCCTGTCAAGTGGCACTGGTTCCTTCTTGTCTGTCTAGGCCAGTGCGCTGAGCCGACCTTGGGTGCAAACTCTGCAAGTCCCATAATACCCAGAGGAAGCTCTACTCCAAGGCACTCTAATGGGCCTGAGATCACATGATCACAGGATCCCATAATCACAGGATCACAAAGAGAGCTTGACTCGGAGGAGTTCTTAAACAACCAAGATCACAGGAAGGACAGGCTCCAGTCAGATATAGCGAGGACAGGTAGCACTAGAGATAACCAGATGGCAGGAGGCAAGCCTAAGAACAGAGGCAACAGAAACCAAGGTTACTTAGCATCATCAGAACCAAATTCTCCTATCATAGCAAGCCCTGGACACACCATCACACCGGAAAAGCAAGATTCAGATCTAAAATCACTTCTCTTGATGGTTATAGAGGACTTTAAGGAGAACATAAATAACTCTCTCAAAGAAATACAGGAGAACACAGCTAAAAAGCTAGAAGCCTTTAAAGAGGAAACACAAAAATCCCTTAAAGAATTATAGGAAAACACAATCAAACAGACAAAGGAAATGAACAAAGCCATCCAGGATCTAAAAATAGAACTAGAAACAGTAAAGGAATCACAAAGAGAGACAACTCTGGAGTTAGTAACCTAGGAAAAAAATTGTAAAGAAAATTACAGATTAGATAATTATATTAAAACTGAGCATCTCTTATCGCAAGAAAAAATAAGAACATTAAAAAATCATGAAGTAGGGGGTGCATTTTTTATAATGAGAATATATAAATGAATGAAATATATTAGGGATTGAGTTCTATGTGAATATATATGTGTGTGTTTATAATACATCCTAATATATAATTTAGAAATTACAAATTATTAAATATGCAAAGAAACTAAGAAAATTAAGCAAATATTAAAGTGTTGTTTGGGGGAAATTATCTAAGATATTAATGGTCAGTTCATTAAGTTGGGGAGTTATTATTTTTAGAATAGTTTAGATATGTATGTATTCATAGAATTTTATTTGATTATGTTATTAGATATGTACAGTGAAATGTAGCAAAATCTATAAGCATGGAATTCAATAAATTTTGCAGTTGCATATCTAATATATATATATGTATATATAAAACATTCCAAAACATTCCTATAATTACTTCATATTTATCATATCTCTGCCCAAGTAGTCCTGAATCCCAAAGGCAAGTAATGTTCTGATTTTCTTCCAAAAATTTGTCACAGATTTCTAGAAGTTTCTATAAATGATATCATATGTACTCTATTTTCAATCCCTTCTTGCTCAGCCAAATATTTTTGAGGTTCATATAACAACAATTGATTACCTTAATAACTGCAGCGGTTTGTTGTATGAAATCTGTGCTTAGTTTATCCATTCTCTTATTAATAGAAAGATTATTTCCATTGCAGGGCTAGAATGTTTTGAGTTGTTTCCACTTAGAATCGAGTACGGTAAAGCTTTCTATGAGCATATTTATCTTTATAGGGAATTGCCAGATCAACTTCCAAACTGGTTACAGATACACACACATATGCCAAACATATCAGGTGTGAGAGAAAGAATGAAATAAAATGTCTTCAAAATTGTATGTCTTTGCACATGCACATTTTGCACATTTTTCTCCATGTGCTTCATTTTTCTCATTGAACTTGTGATATCAAATCCAAGCAAATGTTCAGAAAACAGTTAATATTTCTTGAAAGAAATGTTCTCAAATATAGTATTCCAGGATACAATGATGGCTTCTATTGTGAGTAATAGTTTATATTTTAAACATAATGTATTTTTTCCCTCTTAGCTCAAGCAACTTAATTACATATGTTTTGAAATGCCATGAATAACATCTTCTACTTTTCTTTTCTGAGAAAGGGACTTTTTTCCTCTTATTTTCAAACTCTTGCAGCAACTGAACTCACACACACACACACACACACACACACACACACATACACACTTCATCAAAGTCAGATATGAGCTTTGATATAAAAAGAAATAATGAGTTGAAATAATTATGTCAAATTTCTAATAATGCTTTGTCCTTTTATCCTCACAGCAGTCATGAGTCTGCATAACAAAGAACAAGCCATCATAGTGTCTCTTTCATTAAACCTCCTTTGTCCCAAGACATATTGCATGGTGAGGTCTGTTGAGTTATTTCCTCCTTCTTTAGAACAGTTCTGTTTCATTTCAGCAAAAGAGAATGGTGAGTTTTCTGTAACATGCTGTTCTTGTTGTTAGGTAATTATTCTGTCTGGAAAAAAAATAAAATAGATTTTTCACAAAAGAGCTTTTCAAGCCGTTGCGTTTTACTATGGGAATCAACAGTCTCAGGGAAATGGGAGAATTTCAGACAAAAAATGAGGACATATTTCTATCTGTTTCTCCCATGTATTACAGAAATCTACCCATGAAATTAACTAAGAAAATGCACAGTGAAGTTTTAAGAGGAAAGTTTTTAGTTTACTACAAAGGAAACAACAAGAATAATGTCAAAAGTTATCCTTTAAAATACACCTTTATTCCAATTTTGAGCTATCTTGTTGTCTAAGGTGAACCTATTTACTTGCTAACAGCTGCTATTGTGTTTCACTGCCATAAAATAATAAAAACATATCAATACTAAAATAAACAAAGTGCTTTCTTGTCCATGTGTAATTTACTACAGGTCACCTAAAATGTCAAGTAAATTCTAACCATATATCTACTCTACATTGGTAAACTGTATCTTTAATTCCTATGGAAATTAACATTATACTCTTTTAAAGTGCTTGAGAGTTTATGTATGTATATTGGTTTTAAAAATAAAAAAATCAAACATTTGTTATGATATGTTTTTTAGGTTCTTGCCTGCTTTACTTCTATCTTTATAAGAAATTGTTAGAAATTTTCTAATTGAAAAGTACTCTATTTAATTTTAATCGGCTTTCATAAAGTATTAGTTTCTCCATTCTTGATCTAGGATATTCTCATGACAGGTCATATATTCCAAAGTACAGAGTCAAAGCAGGAATCTGACATTTATAAAACATCATTAGTCATAGGACATACCTTTTGATATTCAAATTCTTTTACTACATCCTACTTTTTAATACATATAAAATCTTAAACCTATATATGAATTTAAGTGGCTATTCACCTACTCAACTACATCTATCATCACAAAGAACATTGGAATTCAAGTATTGATTGAAGAGACATTTTTACTTTCCTAATTAAAATATCTCAGACTGATACATGAAAGTGAAGTTTTACTTTGATGGGAACTTCCCAACCCTTTACCAGTTAAGAATTCAACCAACAGCATTTGAGTGTAAATTTATCTCTCTTTTTTTTTTTTTAAATTTCCTGTTGCTATGAAAAATTACCAAAGGCATTTGAACAGAGTTCTTTTTTTTTTCTTACAATTTCCTGTGACAAGCTACAACTTTAGAAAACTCAACGAGGAAGGAATTTGAAGCAACTAGTGACATTGCATGGGTACTAGAGTTCTGTGAACCCCTCTTTGTTCTACATAGGCTAGCATCCCCTGTTCAGAGAATGGTCCCAGCCATTCATAAGATATGTCTTCCCATGTCTGTATAATCAAGGCCATTCCGTATAGGTCTTGTCAGAAGCTAACCTTAATCTAGACAAGCCCTCAAAGCTGTTCCTGGAAGTTTGCTGCCTAGTTGTCTCATTGTATAGTTAACTTAGATTACCATGGATCTAATGATGCCAAATATCTTCTCTGACTTATTATCATCTATATGTTCTCTAGGAAAACATGTCATCTTAAATTTCTATTATTTACTTTGTTTTGTGTTTTAAATCTTCTCTGACTAGTGTTTAATAATTCCTTTTTAATTTTAATTTTAATTTTTTTCTTTTATTCACTTACTTAATATCCCATTCACTGCCTCCCTCCTGGTTACTCCTCCCCCCTCCCTACACACAATCATTTCCCTAACCACAACTTCCCTATTCTGAGAAGATGGGGGCCCCTGGTTATCAGGTCTCACATACTAAGTCTCTATGAAGCTAGGCAGGCAGCCCAGCTAAAAGAAAATATCTCATGTATGTACAGTCAACAGTTTCTGTGATAGCCCTGGCTCCAGTTTGTAGGGACCTACATGAAGACTAAGTTGCAGTTCTGGGAAGCCTAGGTCTAGCCCATGTACAGATCATAGTTGGTGGTTCAGTTTGTAAGCGGCCCAAGGGTTCATGTTAGTTGACTCTATTATAGTCTTCCTATAGAGTCACTATCCCCTTAAAGGCCCAAACCTTCTGCCATTCTTCCATAAGTGTTCCCAAGCTCCATCCACTACTTAATTGTAGGTGTCTGTTTCTATTTGAGTCAGCTGCTTGGTGGAGCCTCTTAGAGGGCAATATGCTCTTGTTGCCAAGTATAAGAGTATTATTAATAGTATCAGGGAATGGTGCTTGTGCATGGAATGGGCGTGAAGTTTGGCCAGATATTAATTGGCCTTTTCCTCTCAGTCTCTACCACACCCATTGTCCCTGCATTTCTTGTAGACAGGATAAATTTGGGATTGAATGTTTTGTGGGTGGGTTAGTGTCATGATAACTCCATTGGGATTTCTCATTGGTTACAGTAGGTAGCCTCTCAGCTTCCATATCCTCAATGCTGTGAGTCAAAGCTACAGACACCCACTGATTCTTGGGCACATCACTTATTCTGGGTCTCTGTCTTGTCTTGGAGATGTCCCCTAACATCCCACTACATTCAGCTACAAATTTCTATTTATTCTTATGATTATCTTACCATCTGTCTTAATCATATTTAAGTTATAAAAGATTATTTGATTGCTTTATCCATAAATCTTCCAAAAATCTTAAAATATATTGGCTCATAAATATAGCAGTATTTAATTGTGTGTATGTGTGTGTGTGTGTGTGTGCATGAGAGAGAGAGAGAGAGAGAGAGAGAGAGAGAGAGAGA
>JADRCD010210251.1:27818-43764 GCA_019843815.1 Montemys delectorum
GAGAGAGAGAGAGAGAGAGAGAGAGAGAGAGAGAGAGAAAGAGAGAGAAATGTGTATATGTGTGTGTGAGAGAGAGAGACAGAGACAGAGACAGTCAGAGACAGAGATAGAGAGACACAGAGAGAGAGACAGAGAGAAGACAGGGGAGAGAGAGCCTGCATATATTTGTGTGTGAACCTTTTGCAGAATTTTCCCTGTCCAATTAAATTAAAGCAGAAGGAGTCTTGTGATTGGACAGGGAAAAGGGAGGCAGAAGCTAAGAGTTTCAGAGTCAGAGAGCCTAGAGGGAGAAAGGGGAAGGCAAAATGGAGGTGGACGTGAACCAGTGTGGTTTTTAGCAGCCACAGGTAGTTATAATATTATAAGGTTAGAATAATTGGGATAAAGATTTTATTGTTATCAATTGGCTCTGAAATATTGTATTAGGATCTTGTAAATTTGGGTTTTATTGATACATAAGTCTGATTTGTTAACTATAAGCTTTAACAGTTTTGATTTTACCAGGTCACTGGATATTGTGATATCTAACTGTGAGGTTGGTGGTTCAGTTCTGTTACTGGAATGTCAGACAGAGCCCGCAGGACCCTGCTGGGGCATAGTTTTGTGGCCTGCCAGTGCCAGCCCTAGCTCAGGAACATGTTGGTTTGCTTTCTTAATATTTCTCGCAACATGAACCATATACATTTACATATACATGTGTGCATATGTATATGGAGGCCAAAATACAACATCAATTTTGCATTTATCAAATGTATCACGTATAGTTCACCATTTATTAAAACAAACAAACAACAAAAAAAAATAAACAGGATCTCTTTGGCCAGGGAAATGACAAGTTTAAGCCTGTTGATCTGGAAGCCCTGTGTACTGATGTATTTCAATATCCCCAATTCAAGTTCACACACATTTTCTTATTAATTTGTTTCTGTTTTTATTGTGAACTTAGTTGCTTATGCTTAAAAGGAAAGGACTTTAACAGCTGAGCCATTCCCCTCCCTGGCAGCATTATTTTTTATGCCTGAATGTCACAGGATATCAGGCCTTTAATAGCAGAGATCATCTAATTGCTTTTAAATCTTACTGTATTTGATTTAAAATAAAATGGAATTTGTTTTAAGGAATTATTTTAATATGTTGCATCATAAAATTAATTATATCATGCAACAGATATGCATTGGGTACGGATTGGATGATACAAAAAGGTCTCCTTAAATGGAATACAGCCAGGACACTTTAACTGTTTGCTGAAAATGTTAAATATTATGAAATATTATTATATTTAAAGCATGGACCACAGGATTATAAAGCAGAAGGTTATTATCAGAAAGATTCCAAATGTGTTTGATTACTCCAGGTCCTAATTACTGAAGCAGGACACGTGAAGAGCAATCATAGAAACAAAAAGATTAACTCATCATGCTTATATTCACAGCAAGTATTAAGTGAGAACAAAATCTCTTTATTTTGTATGCAATCAATTTTTTTAAGTAGGGAAAAGCATGTGGTAGAAAATAGTAAATAATTACATTGTTTATAGTTAATGAGGATTATTTGAATGTCATCTACAGCTTTCATAGTTTTCAATATTAAGTAATTTCAAAAATGGAAAAAATATACTGAGAAATGTTCTAAATTAAATCAAAAGTAGAAACATTTCTACATTTGTTACATTGCTATTTCTGTGGAAAGACATCATGACCAAAAGTTTTATTACAAATTAATTATTTTGAATGACATTTTCAGATGGGCAAGAGTCTATTACGGCAGGAAGTGTGGAAGCATGTGGCAAGCTTAACAACTAGATCCGTAAGCTGAGGGAGCATATCTTAAACACAGGTTTGAAACAAAGAAAATGAACTGGAAATATGGCAAAGTACATACTGCTAAATTCTGCTCCCAGAAATATATCTCTGCTAGCAAAAATGAACCTCCTAAAACTTTCTTAACAGCATAAATATCAACTAACTTACCCTTTAGATAGCTGATCTTATTGATATACTCTCACTTAACCAACCACCATCACATTTAGAGAAGTAAAGTTGTTGATTCTATTGAAATGATGCCTGAGTCAAGAATAATATGATAGAACATCATGTCATTCTGAATTAAATTTAGTATAACTTGCCTCAGTTCAGTGATCTGAGAAAGAATCTATAAAACATTCTCAGTATTATTGTGAAGACCAGGTGGATAAGTACATGTAAAAATGAGAATATAGTCATAATAAAGGTATATGACCTCTGATATTTAATTATATTAATTCTAATATAATTGATCAACAAATTTATATAGTTTCTCCTAGTCATGAAAATGGAAGAAGAAAATGAAGACTAACACATATGTATTGCAGTGGTTTTTGCTACACTGCTTTGGCTCCTGTCAGAACTTACATGCATACCTGCCCAGGAACTATTTTTGGATACTTGGATAACACACACACACACACACACACACACACGCACATGCACAAGCACATGCACACGCACACACACATGCACAACTTTATTTTTAAAATGTCTTGACAACCTCAAAGGCTGGGCACTCCTAAACCTTTCCCTGCTACCCTAAGCCCAATAGGGGAAGTGGCCAGTGGCAGCTCACCCAAAATTTCACATGACTGCTTGGCTTTATCTCCTGCTGTTTTTGAGACCCATTCTTATACATTGACTTACTTATGGCAATTATCTCAGTCACCTCTGCATACCACCATCAGAACACTTAAGTGTCCTGTCCTGTGCCATAAGCCAGTTGGCATTTTATTGATGAATCAAAAAACAATTGGGGGCTAGGGACTGCAGTGTCTGGACATGCAGATTCTCTATTGAATCAAAGCATTAGAACCAATTTCCAATACACATGTAATGATAATAGGTTACACTTAAGAAATAATGGCTGTCCCATTTATAAATTGTTGATGTTGGTATCTGAACAGAGAGTATTCTGTTCAGTAAATTGTGTCCTGCCTGTGTTCATACCAATTATCTAAGTTCTCTTCTATCAGAGTTAGTCTATCCTGTTTAATGTTGAGGTTTTTGAACAACTTGGACTTGAATTTTGTGCAGAGTAATAGATATGGATTTATTTATATTCTTCTGTATGCAGACATACAGTTAGACCTGCAACATTTGTTAACAATGTTTTATTTTTCTACTGCAAGATTTTTTGGCTTCATTTTCAAAAATTAAGTATCTGTAGGTGTGTGGATTCACTTCTGGGTCTTGGATTCTATTTCATTGATCAACCTATTTGTTTTTATACCATTACCATGAATTTTTTTTATCAAAATTGCTCCTAAGTACTACTTGAAATCAGGAAATTGCCTCCTGTCAATGGGTTCATGGGTATTATCCAATTTCTCATCTATCAGACTTACTATACTCAGTTTGGTGATAAAGTTCTTTTATTGTACAGGCTTGTAGTAGGTATCTGGATTTTTTTTCTCCATATGAAGTTGAGTATGGTCCTTCTAAGATCT
Organism: Montemys delectorum; assembly: GCA_019843815.1. Taxonomy (NCBI): domain Eukaryota; kingdom Metazoa; phylum Chordata; class Mammalia; order Rodentia; family Muridae; genus Montemys; species Montemys delectorum. The sequence continues at coordinate 31,294 of JADRCD010210251.1, forward strand.
ATAAAGAATTCAAATAATTTTGATTAGAATTATGTTGAATCTGTAGAGTGCTTTAGGTAAGATGAGCATGTTTATTATGTTAATCCTACAAATTCATGAGCATGGGACATATTTCCATCTGGTATATTCGATTTCTTTCTTCAAAGACTTAAAGGTCTTTTACTTGCTTAATTAGATTAGACTTACATCAAACTATTTTATATAATTTTTGGCTATTTTGAATAGTGTTTTTCCTTAATTTCTTTCTCACCTCATTTATCATTTGTATCAACAAGGGCTGTAAATTTATTTGAGTTTAGTTTGTATCCTGCTACCTTGCCAGAGGCATGTGTGCCAGCTGTAGGGGTTCTCTGGTAGAATTTTTGGGGACATTTATGTGTACTATCATATCATTGGCAAATAGTGATTGTTTGATTGCTTCTTTTCCAATTTTTATCACTTCTGTCTCACTTAGTTGTCTTACTGCTCTGCATAACCATTCACCATCTATATTGAATAGATATCGATTGAGCAGGAAGCCTTGTGTTTCCCTGATTTTAGTCAAATTACTTCTTTATTTCCTCTCCATTTAATTTTATGTTGGTTGTAGGTTTGCTCTGTATTGCCTTTATTGTGTTTAGGTATGCACATGGTATCCCTGATTTCTCCAACAACTTTTATAATGAAGGATTATTGCATTTTGTCAATGACTTTTTTAGCATCTACCTTATGAAACCGAAATGATCTGTAAGGCACAACACTGTCAATAAGGCAAAATGGCAGCCTACAGAATGGGAAAATATCTTCACCAACCCTACATCCAACAGAAGGCTGACGTCTAAAATATAAAAATAGCTCAAGAAATTAAACATCAACAAGCCAAATAATCTAATTAAAAATGGGGTACAAATCTAAACAGTTCTTAATCATCAGGGAAATACAAAACAAAACAACTCTTAGATTCTATCTTATGTCTACCAGAATGTCTAGGTTAAAAAACCTCAACTAATAACACATGCTGCTGAGGATGTTGAGCAAGGAGAACATGCCACCACTCAGAGTGGAAGTGGAAACTTCTACAACTACTCTGGAAAACAATTCAATGTTTTCTCATAAAAGTGAGAATTGTTCTACCTTAAGACGAAAGCATATCACACCTCCGCATATAACCAAAATTTGTTCCACCATATCAAAAGGACATTTGCTCAACTATGTTCATAGCAACTTTACTCATAGTATCCAGACACTAGAAAATCTTAGATCTTCCTCAGTGGAAGAGTGAATAAAGAAAATGTGGTACATTTACACAACAGAATGTTACTAAGCTATTAAAACAGTGACTAATGTGGCAAATGGATGGAACTAGAAGAGGTTAACCTGACTTACTTAACCCAAACCCAGAAAAGAAAACAGTTTTTAGTTACTTACAAGTGGATATTAGTCATGAAGTTCTGGACAACCATGCTGCATTCCACAGATATAAAAAAAGCTAAGTAAAAAGTAAGGCTCAAGCTAGGATGTTTAAATCTCATTGAGAAAGGGAAAAAAATTGACATCTGGGATAGATGGAGGGAGCTTACTGGGGGGAGAGGAGGTGGGGATAAGAACAAGAGGAATCAGCTATGGGGGTGACTGAGGGCGAATGAACTGGAATCAGTGTTGGGCATGTATCTCTGATATGAGCTTGAAACCTAGGACAAAGAAAAACCCTAGTAATCTATGAAGGTTACTGCAGTTAAGATTCCTAGTAGTAGATGATAAGGTATCTGAATATATAGCCATGCAAGGAGTCCCATGGAGGAATGAGGAACAACCCAGCCACAAAACTTGAGACCCACAATTTTCCCTACCTCTAAGATGTGCAAGGAATAATTTGCAGCAGAGATAGAGGGAAGGGCCAATGAATCACTAGCCCATCTGCCTGATCCAGCTGGATAGTCAGTATAGAAACCATGACTGGCTAAGTGAGGATGATTATAGGAAAGACAGAAAGAAGATACAAGAGACAGAGATAGGAGGCATGCTGTCTAACACTACATAATGGAGCAAGTGTCTTTTAAAGTCAAGCAGCCCAAAGCATCACCAACTCCTGGAAGTTAAACAATGACCACAAATTCTATGTGATGAGCTTATGGTACACCATATCTATATTTGACTAAGGCCATTTTCTTTAGGCTAGGACAGTCTCTCAAGGGCATAGGGGTAAGCAAAGGAACTTGTGGTCTAAGTCATGTCTTAATTCAAAACAAAAGACAGATCTAATCGGATTCATTCATTATTAATCACAATCAAGAAGTCAATCAAAGTTAACTCTGGAAGTGCTCCCCATACCTATCTCAAGACACATGCCAGTAGAGAGTCCACCACTCACATTATTAGTGGTATTAACTCTACTTGTAGATATACTTGTAGACATGAGACTAATATAAGTTTTATCTGACAGGCTTCAGCCAGCAGCTGATAAAAACAGATGTAGAAAGCTACTGTCAAATATTAAGAAGAGCTCAGGGAATTTTAAGAAAGAAGAGGAGAAAAGACTAAAAAAGAAAGAGATATCAAGGGCCTGACAAGAATCCAACAGAATCAACTAGTATCATCAGAGCTCAACGAAACTGAATCATCAACCAGAGAGCATGCATAGGTCAGACCTAGGACCTCTACATGTATCCAACATATGTGCAGCTTGTCCTTCATATGGCACTGGAAACAACCCAGATGTCCCTCAACAGAGGAATGGATACAGAAAGTGTGGTACATCTACACAATGGCGTACTACTCAGCTATTAAAAACAATGAATTTATAAAATTCTTAGGGAAATGGATGGATCTGGAGAGTATCATCCTGAGTGAGGTAACCCAATCACAAAAGATCACACATGGTATGCATTCTTTGATAAGTGGTTATTAGCCCAGAAGTTTGGAATACAGGAAGAACGACCCACAAACCACAAGAAACTTTAGAAGAAGGAAGACTAAAAGGTGGACATTTCATTCCTTCTTAAAAAGGGGAATCAAACACCCACAGAAGGAGTGGCAGAGATTAACTATGGAGCAGAGACGGAAGGAAGGACAAGCATATAGCTATCTCCTAAGAGGCTCTGACAATACCTGACTAATACAGATGTAGAGGCTCACGGCCATTCATTGAACTGAGTATACGGTCCCCAATGAAGGAGTTAGAGAAAGGATTTATGGAGCTGAAGGGTTTGCAGCCCCTTAGGACGAACAACAATTACTAACTAGTACCCTCAGAGCTCCCAGGGACCCAACCACCAATCAAGGACAGTACAGGGTGGAATTGAATGTACTGGCAGCAGGTATATAGTAGAGGATTGCAAATTCGATCATCAATAGGAGTAAAGGACCTCGGCCTTGTGAAGGTTTTGTGCCCCAGTGTAGGGGAATGCCAGGGCCAATAAGTGGGAGAGGGTGGGGTGACAGGCATTGGGAGGGGGGAGGCAAAAGGGGTTTGTTCTTGTTTTTGTTTGTTTGTTTGTTTTGGAGGGGAAAATGGGAAAGGGAAAATGTACATGTAAATAAAGAAAATACCTAATTAAAAAAAAAAGAATTAGTTATCTAGTTAGTTAGTACTAGGATAGAACCCTAAGTTTCACATTTACTGAGCATGTACTTTACCACTGACTCATACCCCAACCCTGGAGCCAGGATTTAAAACTAGTTTAACCATAGTGTTCAATGCTTAGCTGTTTACCTTATATCTTCCTATAACATTGTATGGACTGAGTGGGCTTTATCTATGCATTTAATTATATGTATATGTGTATGTGTGTGTGTGTGTTTCTGTGTGTCTGTGTGTGCATGTATATAACAACTAAAGAAAAAGAGATCATGGATTTGAGAAAGAACAAGAGTACCTGAGAGGGGTTGGACAGAGGAGAGGAAAGGGGTAGATTATGTAATTACAATTTCAAAATAATAATTATTATAATAAAATTTAGTAGATAAATAAAATATACCTCTGCTCATAGCTGTAATACAGAATTCAAGTACTTAAAAATAAATTTACTTATCATAAAAAAAATGGTACTGTCTTTGACTCTGCTGCATTTCTTTGGATCCTTTTCCCCTAATTTGGCTGCCTTGTGTAAACTCCATTGCAGAAGTTGCACCTAGTTCTACTATAAATTGATAGGCCATGCATGGTTGTTATCCATAGGAAACCTCCCCTTCTATGAAAAAAAAGGGAGGTGGTGTGGAGGAGTGAAAGGGAAGAAGTGAGAATGGGTGGGTAGCAAAGCTATGATTGGGATCTAAAATAAATAAATTAATTTAAAAATTCAGGATTTGGCACTGATATTATCTTTGTTTCTAATAAAGGAGCTTAATGTTATACTATTAGACATAATGTATCAACTTTAATTAACTTGATATGTCATAGGTATATGTACTTTAATACATACTATTAAAATTCCAATATAATGTACACAATATTATTACCAATATTAAATAGATGAGCCCTTCCCAAGCTAAAAGAGATAAATTAATGTCCAAAAGGGAATTAATTCCTACATTATCTCATCGCACTAATTTATTTCCCAGAATATTTTGTTAATCAGGGATGGCTTCCATGCCATTTCTATCAAGATCATTGCAACTTTTACAAATAATTGTATTTTACAAAGTAACAGAATGGGTGAAGTGTCCGAAAGAAGTAGGTCAGTCAATAGTGTTTGCCACTCAAATTTGAGAACCTCTTGAATCTTAGCATCCACAGAAAGGTCTTCTGTCAACAAAGTCAAAGGCTCTTAAAGAATGATCATCTTGCTTCCATAAATATGCGTACACCTATGATCACACATCTACTGATTTATAGCTCTGCAAAATGCACACACACACACACACACACACACACACACACACACTACCTGGAAAATGAACTTGAGAACTATAAAATATTTTACCAAATTTTATGAAAATCAATTTCTTTCTTTTTTTTAACTTTTATTGGATTATGATGAGAAAAGTTACATGATTTCAATTTATCTGAATTTGTTAACATTTAAAAACATATTTTAAGTAAATAGAATTAAATCACATTCTTGTTTCCCTTTTGTACCCCAACTCCTCCCAGGGACACCACCTTCAATACCTACAATATCTTTTTTGTCATGTTCCTTAAAATTTATAAAATATTATAACAATACAAATAAGTATTATAAAAGTTGTTTGATGTAAAATGACAATCAATTTAACAGTCTTGTGTAGATGCTCATCTACAGCAATAATGAAAATACATTTTTCTCAATATAAATTTTAAATAACTCCAAACATATTAAATGTAAACTTCAAAATAATACATCACTACTGGTATTTTCCTAAATGAACATAAATATATAAAGTCTTTTTTTGTTTTGTTTTGTATTTAGTAGAGTTTAAAATCTTGGCTCTTACTGTGGTACAAGCCCAAAATAAGAACAATTTTTAGACAATGGATTTCAATGTAATAAGTCTATGCTTCAATGACCCTCACATCACCAAAAGATTGTACCTCCCTAGTAGCTAAGCTGAGAGTTGATAGTTCTGCTGCACCAAGAAATGAATTGTAGGCTCGATTTTTGGATACAGACTTCCTGCTATGGACAAAGCTATTTGACTTGAGTGAGTGACTTTATTCTCAGCCCACAGAGAACAGGTTACATTCATTTAAGAAATGTTGTAGGTATTAAGATGGTCTATCCATAAAGTCATTCACCAACTGATTCAATGAACAATGGTTCTGCTTGGAGGGTGGCACGGACATTAGATGAGGGTAGGAATTTGGTTCATTAGTTGTGATAATTTGGAAAAGCATTCATCTCAGAGAAAGATTAACTTATAAAGTCCTCTTCTTCAAACTTGATACAAGAGTTACAAACATCAGGCAAATCATTCAGTCTCACTCTTTGTTGTTCTCTTACAAGCCCCTTCCCAATTTAATTGTCTATGTTTCTTTTGGGTATATAAATACTTTTGAAATATATAAGCTGTTCTAAAAACCATAATATAGTGTAAAGACATGAAATAAACAATACTACTAATAGAGAGGCTGAGCTAGGAGAAGCAAGATTTCAAGACCCTTATGTTATACACAGCAAAACACTGTCACAAACAAACAAGCTGAAAGTGTATATAGATTGTACAATGTTGGACCTATTTCTCCAATTACCAAATTAGAGAGACCATTGGATGTCAATCAACAAATTTCTAATTCCTCATATTATTGGATTTCAATCAATTAGGATATGTTGGTAATATTAATTTTCATATTAATATATTAAGAAAAAGTAATTGTCACATTCCTGTTGTTTTTGTTGTAAGAGGTGGAATTAGGTTTGTGTGTATTTGTTGAAAGATTACCTTCTTGCTTCTTCTGGGGTGTAGTTTTGCTCCTTATGTTGATGTTTTCCATCTATTATCCTTTATAGGGCTGAATTTGTGGAAAGATATTGTGTAAATTTTGTTTTGTCATAGAATATCTTGTTTTCTCCATCTATGGTAATTGAAAGTTTTGCTGGATATAGTAGCCTGGGTTGGCATTTGTGTTCTTGTAGGGTCTGTATGACATCTGCCCAGGCTCTTCTAGCTTTCATAGTCTCTGGTGAGAAGTCTGGTGTAATTCTGATAGGCCTGCCTTTGTATGTTACTTGACCTCTTTCCCTTGCTGCTTTTAGTATTCTTTCTTTGTTTTGTGCATTTGTTGTTTTGACTATTATGTGTCAGGAGGAATTTCTTTTCTGGTCCAGTCTTTTTGGAGTTTTATTGGCTTCTTGTATGTTCATGGACATCTCTTTCTTTAGGTTAGGGAAGTTTTCTTCTATAAATTTGTTGAAGATGTTTACTGGCCCTTTAAGTTGGAGGTGTTCACTCTCTTCAATACCTATTATCCTTAGGTTTAGTCTTCTCATTGTGTCCTGGATTTCCTGGATGTTTTGGGTTAAGGTCTTTTTGCATTTTGCATTTTCTTTGACTGTTCTGTCAATGTTGTCTATGTTATCTTCTGCCCCTGAGATTCTCTCTTCTATCGCTTGTATTCTGTTGGTAATGCTTGCATCTATGTTTCCTGACTTCTTTCCTAAGATTTCTAACTCCAGAGTTGTCTCTTTTTGTGATTTCTTTATTGTTTCTACTTCCATTTTTAGATCCTTGATGGTTTTACTCAATTCCTTCACCTGTTTGTTTGTGTTTTCCTGAAATTCCTTAAGGGGTTTTTGGGTTTGCTCTTTAAGTGCTTCTACTTGTTTACTTGTGATCTCCTGTAATTCTTTATGGGATTATTTTTGTTTCCTCTTTACCTGTGTTCTCCTTTATTTCTTTAAGGGAGTTATTCATGTCCTTCTTAAGTTCCTCTATCAGCATTGTGAGATATGATTTTCGATCCAAATCTTGCTTTTCCGGTGTTTTGGGATATCCAGGACTTGCTGCAGTAGGAGTACTAGGTTCTGATGAAGCCAATCAGTCTTGGTTTCTGTTGGTAGGATTCTTGCGTTTGCCTTTCGCCATCTCTTGATCTCTCATATTAGATGTTCTTGGTGTCTCTGACTAGAGCTTGTCCTGTCCTTGCTGCCCTGCGACTCCCCTGTGACTCGTGAGGCTTGTGCCTCCTGGCTGGTCCTACCTTAGAAAGTCACTGGAGAGAAAATGGAGGATCTCTCCTGAGTCTCTGGGTTAAAGCACTCCCTGGAATCAGGTCCTCTGCTTGCAAGGAAGAGGCAGAGAAAGTCGCTGATCCACCTCTGTCACTAGGAAGCTGAGAGGATCCTGTCCCTGCTGCCCAGTGGCTCCCCTGCTTGACTCGTGAGGCCTGTGCCTCCTGGCTGGTCCGGCACAGGACAGGTGATGCACACTCAAATTCTGTCTCTCAGGCAGGGTCAGTTTTTGCTTCTTTTCAGGAAGTCCTGCTCCACTGTCCTTTTCAAAGGACCAAAGGCAACTGGGAGAGGTCCTCTATGAGATCTAAAGGACAGGGACAAGTTCAGATTCCTCCAGGTTTCAAAAACTCTGCTGTCTCAAAGGAAGGCACCTGCATCATCAGTCCAGAGGGCTGTAGCAAACCTCCTACACATTCATCCTATGTGACCCAGACTCCTTGGGAGAACCACAGCATCCAGCATCACCAGGCTTCTCATGGGACCTTACCATGTATCTTGCCTCAGCACGTGAGTCTGTATCAGGTGGCATCACTCTGCCAATTGGCCCAAATCCCCAGAAGCACCAAGAAGCTGCCAGAACACAGCCAGAAGGTTTTTTGGTGCGTTTCTCTCGTGAGTCTGGGTTGTATAAGCAAGCAGCCTGAGCAAGCTAAGAGGAATCAGCCAGTAAGTGGTGTTCCTTCATGGTCTCTGCTCACTTCCTGCCTCCAGGTCCCTGCCTTGGCTTCTGGACAGTGACAGTCTGTAGTCCAACTCCCAATAGTGGCCAGCAGCAGGTGTGAATGGAAGTCCAAGGATCTAGCAGTTGCTCAATCCCACAAGACAAGCAGGAGAATGAGCTGAAAATCAACTTCAGGTATAGTGTTTTTTTTTTTTTTTGTAACTATGGGCTTTCCAATCATTATGTAAGCTCCCCAAAATAATGACTCTGAGATTTAGTTGTATTTATGAATAAATACTTTGGCCATAAACTTGGACATGTTCCCTGCCTAGCACATAGATTAATTATACCATTTATTCCATTCTAAGTCATACCATGTGGCCCTGTTAACTGTTCCTTGGTTTCATGCAACTGTCTTCCTTCCTTTTTCCCAGATGCCCTGACTTCTAATCCAGCCTTACCAAATTGGCCATCCGGTTTTATTGGCAAGTGAATGCTTTTACACAGTGCACAAGAGATTATCTCTACATTGTTTTAGGTTTACATTTGAATCATGAACTGTAATAACTACATTAGTAAGACTAAGAGAAGAGGAGTAATTTACAGACAAGGGCATATCAGGACTGGTAGTCATCCTACTCAACAGGCTGAAACCGTTGCCAGTACTGAAGGAACTGTGAGGTTTTAAGTGGCTTTACTGATAGCTCAGTATCCATTGTCATACAACAAAAGCAAATTGAAAATTACACAGCAAAGTTCTGTCAAAGGGTAGGAATGGAGAACTTATATTATCTGTAAGAATATAGGTTCTCTGAAGATAGCCATTTTGTAGGTTTAATAATAATAAGTATAGATGGTCTCCAAAAGTCAAACTTCTATTCTGAATGTTAAGTTCCCCTAAGAGGTCCACATAGCTGAGTGGAAAAGGCCCAACTATGGGAAGGTATAGAAAATTTTACATTTTGATTTTTTTCCCCAAGTGTTCTTCAATTATGTAACTCCATGTATAAGCATTTGAGAGTAAAACAGGGCTAGCCTAGCTACTTTGAAAGTGATACAACATATGAATTAATGTAAATGATGTAATAAAGCAGCATCAAGCTTTAGATGATTCCTACAGTCTCAGGAGTAGGATTTTCCAAGTTCAAGATCCAGTTGGTCCACATATAAGACATCATCTAAGAGTAAAAAATATTAGCAAATAAATGAATGTGTTTTCCTTCATAGTCTCTGAGAAAATTTTTGAACATATTTACTTGGTTAGACAAGTTAATTATTTTTCACAGTCTTCAGTCAAAAACATAAAAACCAGCAAAACTAGCCTTTTTGTTTCTGTCATTCAAACTACAGAATTTCTCTGTCTAGAACATCACGTGGGATCTTCTGTGAGACCACCTCATTTAATAACCTGTATTGCCTTTCTCCTTGTCTTTTAACTGTTAAGATAATTGTGTCCATTTTCAGCATTTCCATTTCCTTTTTTTGTAATTTTCAAATAAGAATATTTTCAGAACTTATAATTGCTTCTTTCTTATAGCTATATATGCTTCCTCTTGTTTTACTATATTTTCTTAATATAACTGTCAAAATACTTTTAGATTTTTTCAAAGACATAGAGAAATAATTCCATTCTCTACCATATTATAAGGTCATGAGTTTTGATTAACAGCAACAAGCATTTGCATACACACTGACTTGAGTGTGCATGCACATGTACACACATACATAACAAACATCTACAGAGATCACATTCCTATCCTGTTTCTCTGACTGTATTGTCATTTTTTGTGCCCAGTATTATCTTCAGATGAATGTTAGACATAACTACTACAAACGGTGTTATGAAATTAGCCCCAGGTGGTTTCTTCTACTGTGTAGTCAAAGCCATTTACCTTGTTGGTTTTTCTGGGAGACCTTGCTTCAATCATGTCTCATCTACGAAAGAACATGATGACTGTCAAACATCATTATAGGTGATTGGAATCAGAAAGAACCAGGAAATTTTCCAAACATAGAAAGGATGCGACAGCCCACAACCACTCCAAAACCCAGAACTATCAACTACAAAAACATATTTTACAGTTTTTATATTTTATTTATTTTTTTATTTTCTCATCTTTGAAATTTGGCACTAAATATCAAAAGTTTTGTATTCTAGGTGGAGGCAGGGAGGGTTCAGGATACTCAGGACCCAGGACTAATTCCTTAGTCAGCTCTTTGGAGAATTTTCCTGCATTGAATTAAAAATACCTCTTCTACCCTACAACCAGCCCATTAGGCATTCAACTCTTACACCAAGTACACCAAAAAAGCTCCAATACAAACATATTCCCCATTTTCTTGCTCCCTAAATACTGTATTTTTAATTTAGTTTTTATTAGATATTTTCTTTATTTGCATTTAAAATGATATCCCCTTTCCTGGATTCCCTTCCAGAAAAAAAACCCTGTTCTCTCCTTCTTCCCCTGCTTACCAACCCACCCTCTCCCACTTCCTGCCCCTGGCATTCCCCTACACTGGGGCATAGAACCTTCACAGGACCAGGGCCTCTCCTCCCACTGATGACCAACTAGGCCATCCTCTAATACATATGCAGCTGGAGCCATGAGTTCCACCATGTGTACTCTTTGGTTGGTGGTTTAGTCTCTGGGAGCTCTAAGGGTACTAGTTAGTTCATATTGTTCCTCCTAAACTTCTTAGGTCCTTTCTCTAGCTCCTTCATTGGGGACCCTGTGCTCAGTCCACTGTATGGTTGTGAGCTTCTATTTCTGTATTAGTCGGGCACTGATAAAGCCTTTCAGGAGACAGCTATATCAGGGTCCTGTCAGCAAGCAGTTGCTGGCATCCACAATAGTGTCTGGTTTTGGTGATTGAATATGGGAAGGATTCTCAGGTGGATCAGTCTCTGGATTGTCCTTCCTCCAGTCTTTGCTCCATAGTTTCTCTGCAGCTCCTGCCATGGATATTTTGTTTCCCTTTCTGAGAATGATTGAACTATCCCCACTTTGGTCTTCCTTCTTCTTGAGTTTCTTGTGGTTTGTGGATTGTATCTTGGGTATTCCGAGCTTCTGGGCTAATATTCACTTATCAGTGAGTGCACACTATGTGTGTTCTTTTGTGATTGGGTTACCTCACTCAGGATGATATTCTCCAGATCCATCAATTTCCCTAAGAATTTCATAAATTAATTTTTTTTAATGCTGAGTAGTATTCCACTGTATAAATGCAACCACATTTTCTGTATTGATTCCTCTATTGAAGGACATCTGGGTTCTTTCTAGCTTACGGCTATTATAAATAAGGCTGCTATGAACATAGTGGAGCATGTGTCCTTATTACATGTTGGAGCATCTTGTGGGTATATGCCCAGGAGTGGTATAGCTGGGTCCTCTGGTAGTACTATGTCCAATTTCCTGAGGAACCACCAAACTGATTTCCAGAGTTGATGTACCAGCTTGCAATCCCACCAGCAATGAAGGAGTGTTCCTCTTTCTCCATAACCTTGCCAGCATCTGCTGTCACCTGAATTTTAGATCTTAGTCACTCTGACTGGTGTGAGATGGATTCTCAAAGTTTTTTTGATTTGCATTTCTCTCTTGACTAAGGATGTTGAAATGTTTCCAAATACTGTTAGTTGTTCAGAAAAAGCAATGAGATGGCCCCTTCCATTATACACTCTATTCTTGATATAGCATGTGAAACATGTGTTGAAACACGTATAGAGCAAACAGTCGAATAGAAATCAGTGATGGAGATATCACACTAGTGTGTTCTGCATATTTTTGAGAAATTTATTGAGACATTTACTGAGAAATGTTTACTTTTCCATTATACAATATATTCTTCTTTGTAGATACTCTGGTACATACATAAACTCTCCATATTATGCATATGATTATACATGTGCAAAAAAGATATAAGAGGAATTTATAGGAAAGGAGACGCTGCATTGAATTTGGAATTGAAAGGCATGGTTTTAGTGAAATGAGAATAATGGAAGCAGAATATGGACAATATTCTGGATAAAGAATAAAATGGATAAAGACAGTAAGACAAGAGCTATTATGAAATATTACAGGAGTATAAATTTTTTGGTGTATTTAAACTTATCTTTTAAATATGGCAAGCATCTGGTGGTCAGTCATGGCTACAAAGTCAGACATATAAACTGTAGAAGATATG
>JADRCD010210252.1:0-37620 GCA_019843815.1 Montemys delectorum
AGATCTCACTCATAAGCCTGCTGCATTGTTCCCTTCTCAGGTACACAGATGCCATCCAAAACTTTCTGATATCCTTGTTTTTAATTGTTATGACTTGCTGAATCAGAGCCTCTGAATTTGAAACAAGTTCAATATCATTTCCTTCAAGGAGTAATTCATCCTTCTGGACTTGAGAGACAGAATAAGTAATACCTGTCCTCATCCAAACTCTGTGGATGTATTTTTCACCCAAGAAGTTTTGGACTTCAACCAATGACCTATTCTCCTGAATAACGACGTTGATGAGGAAGTGAGCGTACACAGACCTCATCTTGTAACGGAAGCCCAGTGTGATGACACCCTTGATCATTTTCTGAACATGACTACAGATGGTTCTGACAGTGGCCAGTTCCTTTCTGTCACCCTACCATTTGTTAATCTGGAGCCTTTTCTTTTTCTTTCCAAGAAGACTCAGCTCTACATTGATGTGATTGAAGTCCCTCTGCAAAGTTCCCCTGGGGCCCTTCACAAGGACTATGCACCCCTTCAGAGTGATGTCAACATTTTCTGGAATGTCAACAGTCTGATTGCTGAGAATGGTCTTCACTCTTGTAGTAGATGGGGCAAAGAGAGAACGTCCTTCACCATCATGTTCTTGTAATCCCTCTAAAACAGTTTTAATTGAACAAACAAAATAAAACTCTTGTATTCATTCAGTAGACATCCTTTCATTAATGTTGCTGTGCTAAAATGCCCTTACGAAAAGCATCTTATGGAATAAAGGGTTTATTTTACCTCACTATTCTATGTTATGGTCCATGATGCTGGGTAGCTGTTAATGCTACCTGGCAAGAATAAGACCACAACCATGATATTTGAGCCAAATTTGAGGCAAGCTTTAGTAAATCGTGGCCAGGATCATAGATAGCGGCCAGGTCTATATTCAGGATTCCCAGAGTACGGTGCTAAAGTACGTTAGTCAGGGGTTAATAACTTCCCACAAAACCCACAAGGCTAAGTACTTCCCACTGTTATCCAGTCAGGGTTAGCATACATCTGACATACTTCCTGCCTATATATCTCCCCACCACCTGAGAGCAAACACATCCTGTGCTGTTGGGCAACAATGCTGTTCACAGCATCAAAAATGCTGAGGGAAAAAGCAGGCTTCTTACTTTCTCTAAGTAAAAACACTCTTGTCACTTGCATATGTGAGTGGTTGTCTCTGTGTATACGTGAGTGGTTGTCTCTGTGTATATGTGAGTGGTTGTCTCTGTGCATATGTGAGTGGTTGTCTCTGTGTATATGTGAGTGGTTGTCTCTGTGCATACGTGAGTGGTTGTCTCTGTGTATACGTGAGTGGTTGTCTCTGTGTATACGTGAGTGGTTGTCTCTGTGTATATGTGAGTGGTTGTCTCTGTGTATATGTGAGTGGTTGTCTCTGTGCATACGTGAGTGGTTGTCTCTGTGTATACGTGAGTGGTTGTCTCTGTGTATACGTGAGTGGTTGTCTCTGTGTATATGTGTGGTTGTCTCTGTGTATACGTGAATGGTTGTCTCTGTGTATATGTGAGTGGTTGTCTCTGTGCATGCGTGAGTGGTTGTCTCTGTGCATGCATGAGTGGTTGTCTCTGTGCATACGTGAGTGGTTGTCTCTGTATAGTGCTTTTGAACTTAACAGAAAAGAAGCAGTTATCTAAAAAAAAAAAAATAATACTTAAATACACAAAGATGAAGCAAAAACAAACAAAACAGAATAGGACAAAACAACCAAACAAGAAACAGAGCCAAAATAAAAGCACAGGAAGCTCATAGATGCCAACACACACATTGGGAAAAACGTGCTCTGACAACATTATGAGACAAAGAACCTCCAAAGAAGTTGAGGGTTTTTTGTTTTTTGTTTTTTTGTTTTTTTTATTGATCTACTGCTGGGCATGAGGTCTACTCTTAAGAGTAGTCTGTTTTCCAAGTGAGACATCCTTGGAGAAAAACCAATTTTTCATTAACAAGTAGTTATCAATTGGAGATAGCTACTGGGTTAGACATGGAGTATATGTACACTTCTTTCAGCTGTAGAACTCTATTTGTGCAGACATGTGCAGGCCCTGTGCATGCTGCCTCTGTTTCTACGAGTTCATATGTAAACCAACCTTGTTGTTTCTAGCAGGCCTTGATTCCTTGGTGTCTTCCACTCCCTCTGGATCTTACATTCTTTGTCTCATCTTCCACAGGTTTCCATAAGCCCCGAAGGAAGGGCTTTGATGTAGACATACCTTTTAAGGCTGACTATCCAAGGTCTCGCACTCTCTGCTTATTGTCTGGTTATGGGTCTCTTTCTTTGTTCCAGTCTGCTTTAGGAGGAGGCTTCTCCGATGGTGGCTGAGCAAGGAACAGATCTAGGAGTACAGCAGCGTGTTGTTAAGAGTCATTTTATGGCTGTGTTCATTTAGAAGAACAGTAGGATGTTGTTTTCCCTTACGTTTCTAGCCTATCTCATCTCAGGTTCTTAGCACCCAAGCAGAATTGTGTATAGGCTCCATCTGGTGGAGTGAGCCTTCAGTCAAATCAGATATTAGTTGGTTGCTCCCATGAGTTCTGTACCACTAGTACACCAGTGTATCTTGCAGTCAGGTTACCAGAAAGTTTTGTAGGTAGGTTGGTGTTTACTTTTCTCCTTTGGGAGTATACAGAGTGCCTTCTAGTACCATGGATGCTAGTCCATAGATGTAAAGGCTATAGTTAGGCACTAGTTCAACTTCTTCTTATTCAAATGAGTTTTGTGCCATCGTTAGTAATAGGGCCTTATTGTAAGTTTGTAGAAAGCAACCAGTAGCAGTGGCAATATACCCTTAGTTGTTTAGAGTTCCCATAGGATCTGTTTGGCCAAGAACCCAATCAGATATAGCCCATTACCTCTACTGGAAGCTTAATTTGTAGTGAGAGAGGTACAGGTAAGGCTCTATCTCTCCCATTATTTAGCAATTTCACTTATATCACCTTCATATATGAGCATATTTTTAAAAGCTTCTATTATATTTGATTTCTATATGATCTATCAAATGGCGCTTAGTTCTATCTCTCCTTCTAAACATTGGCTTCCTTGATCCCTCTTTCTGCTCCCTCCTTCTTTAATCCTGTTCCTGTGTCTCCAACACACACACACACACACACACACACACACACACACACACACACACACCCCTCATCTACCATAACTATTATATTTCCCCTTCCTAGAGAAATACCCCCCCTGATTCCTAGTCCCCTACTCTCTACTTAACCTCTGTAATTTTATGGGTTGTAGCTTTCTTATCAATGACTTAACAGCTAACACCTACATATAAACAAATATCACATTTGTTTGGTCTGAGTTACCTCACTCAGGTTGATTTTTTTTTTTTTTTAGTTCCATTTACCTGTGAATTTCATGATTTCATTTTTTTTAACAGCTGAGTAATATTCCATTGAAGGGTATCACATTATTTTTATCCATTCACACATTGACAGACATCTAGATTGTTTTACATTTCTGGCTTTTGAAAATAGAGCATCAAAATGAACATGGTTGAGAAAGTGTCTTTTAAAGTAGAATGCAGAGTCCTTTGGATAAATGCCCAAGAGTAGTGTCCCTGGATCTTGAGGTCATTTAGTCTCTATCTTTCTGAGGAGCTACCACACTGATTTCTATAGTGGTTGTACAACTTTGAAAACACACCAGCAGTGGTAGGGTTACTCTATCTCCAGATTCTGCCGTTTGTTTTATTCATTTATGTCATTTGATCATTCTGGTTTGTATAAGGTGAAATCTCAAAGTAGTTTTGATTTGTATTTTCTGAAGACTACAGATGTTGGACATTTCTTTATGTGTTCTCAGCCATTTGAGTTTTCTCTTTTGAAAGTTCTCTGTTTAGATCTGTATCCCATTTTTTAAATTGGGTTGTTTTCTTGATGTCCAATTTGTGAGATTTTGTTCATGTATATATATATGTATGTACATACATGTATATATGAGTGTGTGTGTATATGTATATACATATATATGTATACATACATATATATATGTATATATATTGGACATTTGCCCTCCAATATCCAGTATTGGTGCAGTTGGTAAAAATCTTTTTCCATTTGTTACCTATCACTTTGTCAGTTTTACAAGGTCCTGTATATCATTTGTTGTTCTTAGTGCCTGTGCTACTGCTGTTCTGTTCAGGAAGTTTTGTCCCATGCCAATGACTTTCTCTCTGTGAGATTCAGTGTGTCTGGCCTTATGTTGAGGTCTTTGTCCCATTTGAAGTTGAGTTTTGTACAATGTGATAAATACAGATACATTTACATTGGATACATTATTCTATATACAGCTCTTCTGTTTAACAAGCACAATTGTGGAAGATGCTGTCTTTAGTCCAGTGTATATTTCTGTGTTTTTATTGAAGACCAGGTATAAATTTATGTCTTCTATTCCATTTACTAGTGTGTATTTTGTGCCAATACCATGCTGTTTTATTACTATAGTTCTGTGGTACAATTGAGACCAGAGAGGCTGATACCTCCAACAGTTCTTGTAATATTGAATATAGTTTTGGTCATACTGATTGTGCGTGTATGTGTCTATGTATGTGTGTGTGTGTTTCCTTATGAAGCTATAAATTGTCTTTTTTGAGTCCTGTGAAGAATTATGTTGAAATTTTCATGAAGATTTCATTGATTCTGTAGATTGTTTTTTGATAGGATGACATTTTTTACTATATTAATCCTACTGATCCATGACCATGGGGGAGTCTTTACATATTCTGATGTCTTCTTGAATTTCTTTCTTCAGTGTCTTAAAACTTTTATTTTACAAGGATTTCACTTGCTTGGTTAGCATTAGCCCCAAGACATTATAATTTTTGAGGCTATTGTGAAAGGTGTTATTTTCTCATTTTCTTTTTTCAGTCTGTTTGTCATTTGTATATAGGACACCTACTGATTTTCATTAATTAAGTTTGTATCCCACCACTTTGCTGAAATTGCTTTATCAGCTGAAGGAGTTTTCTGATGGAAAGGATTACTTATGTATAGAATAATACTATTTCCAAATAAAAATACTTTGACTTATACCTTTCTTATTTGTTATCTTTTAATTTCCTTTAGTTATCTTATTCTAGCTAAGACTTCAAATGACTATGTATAGAGAGAGTGGACATCTTTTTCTTGTACTTGATTTTAGTAGAAATGTTTTGAGTTTCTCTCATTTAAGTTGATGTGGCTATAGGATTGCTATAAAATGCTTGTATTATATTAGGAACATCTCTTGTATCCTAACTCCTTCAGGACTTTTATCATGAAAGAATGTTAAATTTTGTCAAATCACTTTTCTGCATGTAATAACATGATCATGTGGGTTTTGTCTATTTATATGATAGATTACACTGACTGATATTCACAGGTTGACCCATTCCTCATTTCTGGGATGAAGCCTACCTGATCATGGTGGATGATCTTTTTGATGCATTCTTGTATTTGGTTTGCAAGTATTTTATTGAGAATTTTTTGCATCAGTGTTGATAAAGAAAACTGGTTGATGTCGTACAGGAAGAGCTACAGTGAATAAGTGAGCTCCTTGGACATAGCCCACTATGTTGCTTAGCTGTGATGATGTGCTCTGGTGAGGTATACCTCCAGAGACTTCATCCCAGAATTACTTCTTGCTACTAATGTGCTTTCTCACGTTCGTCATTGCCATACTCCTCATTTATTTGGCTTTATGTGAGTGAATACCAGAAGACCCTCACTGCATATGGCCTGGTATGATTACTTCCTGGGTGTTAGCCTACCATATTGGATAAATTTCCTGCAGATCAACATGAAGATGAACCTTCATAATTTAATGCTGTTTAAATGAATTAATGACTTTATAGAACTCCTGGTTTGAGTCAAGTAATTTTAGGAAGAAAGTATAAGGAGATGGTTTTAGTTGTTTTGCCAGAAGGATGTAAGAAAGTTAGAATCAGGAATAGAATGTGCCCCTCCTCATAGAAAAGTAAGTAAAGGCTGCATGATAAGGAATACAATGGTATCTCATAAATTTCACTAAGAAGAGACATGGGCTTGGGACAGATTTGTGTTCAAGGAAAAGCATTCATTCCAGGTCAGGTCCAAGGATGAAGCCTCAGGTGTGCACTATGATAAAGCAAGGCCTTGTAAAACTGTTGCTTTGAACTTATAATGAACTTATAGAATGAAACACTGCTTTGAACTTACTAACTTTGACATCCTTCTGTATGTAACTCCCTTTTGTGTAACATTTTATCTATTAGGTAATTTTTTTTCTTACATAGGGAGCTTTTTGTCTAAAAAGCTATAAAAGATGAAAGCAAAAGTAAAGTTTTGGTGTAGTCTTTTCCTTATTCATCCAGTGTGCATGTGTCTATGTGCCTGACTTTCTTTCTTTTCTGATCTCTCTGGCTCACAAAATGTTAATGAACTCCAAGCCTCTCAACAAGTTTCAGCTAGAGACCAGTAAGTTAAAGGGTAAATAGCCCAAGTAACTAAGTTTTTTCTTCTAATACCCCTGCTGCTATTAGCAGGGGTTAAATAGCCAAAAGCTATCACCTTTGACACCAGAATAGCAAGAGAGAGTTAAATTGCCAAAAGTCATTATCTTTTGTGCCCAGTCCCTGATAGCCCACTAATTTCCTCAATTACAGGGATGCCAGGGGAGATCCCAGTAGGAAATTGGTCTGTCATTGTCTTTGTTTGATCTTTTTCTGATTTTATTATCAGAGTAACTGTGCCATTCTAAAAAGGAACTGGGCAATGCTCCTTCTTTTTCATTTTTGTGGAACAATTTGGGAAATGTTGGCATTAACTCTTGAAAGTCTGGTAAAATTCTGTACTAAAACTATCTGGCCCTGGACTTTTTTAGCTGGGAGACTTTTAATGACTGCTTCTATTTCATCAGAGGTAATGGGTCTATTTAAGTTGCTCATATGATCTTGATTTAATTTTGGTAAGCAGTATGTATCAAGAAAACGATTCATTACTTTTAGATTTTTCCAATTTGGTGGAGTACAGCTTTTTAAAGTATGCTGTTAAGATTCTCTGAATTTCCTTGGTGTCTGTTGTTATATGCCCCTTTTCATTTCTAATTTTGTTAATTTGGATCTTCTGTCTCTGCCTTTTAGTTTAAGGCCAGCCTGATCTAGAGTGAGTTCCAGGACAGCCAGAGCTATACAGAGAAACCCTGTCTCGAAAAACCAAAAACAAAAAAACAAAAAACAAAAAACAAGAAAAAAAACTTATTGAAAAAATACAGGGTCTGGATATTACATGAAATGGTCATTCTGCACATTTATCCATTTATAGTAGGCTAGCAATAATTATATGTGTATGTGATAACATATACATATACATATGAATGATAAACTGAAGGGTTGCATTCTTTTTTTTTTAATTTCAAGATTAATCTTTATTGAGTCTCTTGTGTTTGAAGGGTACAATTGGAAACAGATATCTAAGAAGAGATGAAGGTTGTTTAACTCAGAGATCTGCTGAATATGGCATTTATTATGTTTAAGCTTACCATGACAGACTGAAACTCCCCTATCCTAACAGTAACTACCCTTAAGGTCTCCAAGAAGATATGAGCAGAATAACAAAGGGCGCCACCAGGATTGTGTTGCGATAACCACTGCCATAAATGCTGCAATGCTTTGCCTGCTGTCAGAGCCTGGCCTAAACGATGGACAGAGGACACCTGGAGAATTGATTGACACGTGTTGGCAAGACCAAATGAGGTCAATCTCTCCCTTGTTACTCCTCCACAGGAAAAAGACTTGAAGAGCTGCATTCTAAAGAAGGATCCAACATTCTAGAAGTTGGTTTCAAACAGCAGTCGTCATGCTGACTCTGTGTTACTAAGTAGAATTTCTCTTGTATGAACACTAAAAGGCATCAGAATCTGACCTCAAGACATTAAACAGCTGAATGCAAGAGGAGCATTGGGGAAATCAGGAACCATTCATTACAAAACACCATGTTCCAGCATTATTACTTACAAAGTAGAATGTATCAGCTTGCCATTTGAATGCTAACATCTAACATATTACCCATGTTTTGTAGGTTTCCTATTGAAATAATTAAAATTAGTTTGGTAAGCAATAAGTCCATGTTGTCTATAAAAACAAGAGCACGGGCCATTCTAATTGGCAGTACTCTGGGACTCTCAGAGCTGCAGTTTTCTGATCCTGCATTCCTCAGACATCCTCATTAGACTGTTGTTTGTACCTCTGTGGAACTTAGTCTCCTGTGTGTCCGTAGGCACCTAACGGCATAATTATATTACACCGTGTGGAATCAAACATTAACGATAAACAGAAGTCTTGCAATCACATTACATTAGTTGCTTTTGTTTATGTTGTTAATAATATAGTTACCTATTTCTGATTCCTTATAATGACAATTAAAAAGTTATTTTATTATTTTTTTAAACTACAGGACTTTAATTACAACAGTTAGAAAACCAACACTTCTTTGTAAAACAAGTTGCATCAGCGCGTTTATTTAAATAGTTAAAAGGCGTTATTTTAACTAAAATATAATTATATCATAATCTCCTTTCCATTTCTTCCCTGTCTACAGCTCCCCTTTCATTTCCATGACTTCTGGCTTCTTTTAATTGTTGTTACACACACACACATATATATATATACATAGTACATATTTATATCTGTTCCTATATATTTCTATATTTAGGAATTATATATAAAAATAGCTGCTCATTCAGGAGAGGGTTACTGCACACGACGATTTCAGGGTGACCACCGGGTGCTGCGTAGCCATTTGGGGAGCTCTAGCAGACAAAGACTGTCTTCTCCTCTCTCAGCATCCCATAGGTGCTTGTAGTTTTTTGCCTAGAGTTACTTCCGAGTTAACATGGCTGTTAATGCAGCATTGTCCTGTACTTTTTAGACAGTTAGTGACATCATGGATGTTGGAAAAAGAACCTACAAGGGCTACTCTATAATGAGCATTTAAAGAATATTTTCTTGCTGTGGGATGAAAAACACATGAATTAATAGTCATAAAATTCTTTCTTAAACCATAATTAGGAATAATCATTAATTAAAAAAAAAAAAAAGCTGAGCAGTCGTGCTGTCTTTAATCTCAGCACTAGGGAGTCAGAAATGGGCAGAACTCTGAGTTCAAAACCAGCCTGGTCTACAGAGTGAGTTTCAGTACAGCCAGGGCTACACAGAAAAACCTGTCTGGGAAAATACATACACACATACACACACACACACACACACACACACACACACACACACACACACAAGAATGATCATTAAAGTGAATCTGATATTTAAATAGTATTTTGTCAGCTTTAAACTATTTTATCTATGTTTACTCATTAAGCCCAATACCATACTGGTAATCAGTAACAAGATTTTAGTATTTAACATAAGGAAGGAAGTTAAAGCTCATGAAGATGACTAATTTCCCACAGCTGACTCAGGTAAATATAGGATTTAAACTCCTCACTTAGAATGCTGGTATCCAGAAGCTGCCTGCAACCCAGATCGCTGTTTCCTGTGGATTTTTAGATGTTCTCAGAGGACTGAGGAGATGGTGTCAAGAAAGAACACTTGCAGTCCTTGCAGAGGACATAGGCTCAGTTCCTAGCACACACAGCAACTCACATCCATTTGTAACTCCAGTTCTATGGATCCAATACTGGCTTCTGGCCTCGGGGCACCCAGCACTCACCTGGTTCACATTCATTCATTCAGGCAAACACTCATACTCAAAATAAAATCAAATATATCTTAATATTCACAAGTTAAGAGTCGGCGGGATAGAACTAGAGAGATGGCTCAGTGGTTAAGAGCACCGCAGCTCCTCCTGGAGGACCATGTTTGAGTCTCAGCACTCACAGCCAGTTAATTCACTGCCCGTAACTTCCACTCCTGGAATCTTACGCACTCTTCTGATCTCCAAGGGCACTGCTCTCTCTCTCCTCCTCATGTGTGTATGTGTGTTTTACATAGATAAAAATATTCACATATTGAGAAGTATATTATAGAACTAGTTAAGACTCTCAGTATGGAGAATGGAGTGTAGGCACATTTCTCACAATAGCAGAAGAAATGTTCTCATTTCCCCCCATACCGTGTAATTTTGCTATATTCTTACCATATATCCCATCTTAACTTCTTTTTTTTTTTTTTTTTTTTTTTTTTTTTTTTTTTTTTTTTTTTTTTTTGGTTTTTCAAGACAGGGTTTCTCTGTATAGCTCTGGCTGTCCTGGAACTCACTCTGTAGACCAGGCTGGCCTTGAACTCAGAAACCTGCCTGCCTCTGCCTCCCAAGTGCTGGAATTAAAGGCATGTGCCACCACCACCCGGCCCCATCTTAATTTCTGATAAAATTGATTTCAAACTAAAATTAATGAAAAGAGATAAAGAAGAACACCTCAGTCTGTTCAAGGGAACAATTAGATAAGAACACGTAATAGTCCTACAGGTAAGCACAAACACAGATGCTCCCAGTTTCATAAAAACTGTAATACTGGGCTTCAAAAAACAGATAAACCCAACTTAGTATGTGATTTCAGTACCCCCTTTTTCTCCAATGAACAAGTGATCTGGACAAAAAATAATGAGCAGAGAAAACATCAGAATTAAATAAGATCGTATATCAATGACTAACAGACACACACAAACACCAAAGAGCACTCAAGTTTCTCTTAAATACAGCACATACTAGGATACAAAACAAATGTCAACAACAAGTAAAGAAATGAAATAACCGTGTTCATGCTGTCTCCCTCAGTGAAACAGAAATTAAAATTAGCAGCAAAGTGGTGCAAGTAACTGCAGGAAGTCACAAAGCCTGAACAACACTCAGTGTAAGAACGTGAGTCAAAGAAGACATTTAGAAAGACATGTAAAATGATCAGGAATTTAATTAAATGAAAACACACCATCTACGAGGGATATATATCTTTAAGTACACATATACACACACATGCTCACATTCACACACTCAGACACACACAAAGCACAAACAGAACACGGATAAATGACTTAATGATGTGAAAGACAAGAAAACACCAAACCAAAGCCAGCAGATAAGAAGAAAAAAGAAACAAACAAGGTAGAAGAGAAAGAGAAGAGAGAGAGGGAGAGAAGGAGAGAGGGAGAGAGGGAGGGGGAGGAAGAGGGGAAGGGGAGGGAGGAGGAGAGAGATCGAAGCAGAAATAAATGAATTGAAAACAAAACAATAGCAACAGGAACCTTGTAGTTGATCTGCTTAGCTAATGTTATCAATGTCAGTATGGAAACCAGGAAAGAATGAGAAGGTTGATAATGTGTGAAGAAGAAAGGATATTCAGGAGTGTGAGTTAAGTTAAATACAGAGCAGACTATTGTACATATTGAAATATAGATTAAACATTTTGTAGGCATAGAAAGAAAAAGGGTGTTGTAAAGGATTTCCTTTACAGGATACAAATTAAAACAGGAAGTTAACAAAGTGTAAAGTTGGCAAGCTAATAAGCATAAAAATAATGAAAAAAATAAGGGACTGAAAAGCACTTCCAAGAGCAAAAGGATAATTTGCCCTGACATTTACAACTGTCGTGTGCATCAATCTTGACAGGAGGAGGAAGCTCCACTCAGGAATTCTGACAAGCTGCCAGTGTGTCCTGGATCCAAAGTCCACTAGAATTCCCTGGCCTGGGTACAACCCCACCCCTGCCCCCACCTACTCGGCAAGTCACAGTCTTCTCACTGTTGGATTAATGATCATACTTTCTATATGAATGGTGTTCTGGGATTCAGGCTCTGCAGGAACGTGAAAGGCTCTTCCTGCTGGTCACCTATCTTTATGTGCTGTCAGAGCGTTTGTCGGATGCCATACCATGCTTCCAGGGAGCCTACGTAGCTTGTCCCAGGTAAGGGGTGGGGTGTGGGGCCATTATCTCTGACTGGCTGGTGTCAGAGGCAACATCCCTAGCTCTCCATCTGCCTCTCCGTCTGGTGCTTGCTCTGCTCCAGCCAGTCAACTGTGTATTCCTAATTCTGCCTCTTGGCTGTTAAATGGCAGCTGCCTCCTTTCCCTAGTTCTCCTCCCTTTCCTGAAAGCACTTCATTGCAGTATCAAGTTCTGTCATTTGGATCCAGTTGTGTGGCACATTGCACAGGTGAGGACAGTGACAGGCAGCCAAGACCCGTGGCCTGCTTTGGTCCAATACACACACAGAGTACAGTCTCTGGATGCTTTTCCACAGCCCACACTAATTTGGGAAGATCAGGCCCATGTGTTTGATGAAGGCTTTCTGTATTGTCCCAGGTGAGTTTTAACTCAGTGGGGTTAGGTAAGTGAAGCTCATGATCACACAAAAGTTCTCCTGAGACAGTGACTATGAGTTCTGGCCTCTTGAGTTCAGAGTGTGAAAGACCCCCGTAGGGAGACCCTCACTCAAGTCCCGGGAGAATGCGCACCCAAGGAAACACGAGAAACCATCTTGATATAAACACACGAGGTAGTTTTAATAGCGAAGCTCCGGGTGGACCCATATCTCACGCAGGAGACAGAGGGATCAACTTCGAGGCTCAGGGGTTAGGGGTTTTTACAGGAAGGAGGTCTAGGAAAACAAAGTAATTAGCATAGCAATACATGATTGGCTAATTCAAATCCAGCTAGAATACGAGCAGATCAGAGCATAGGGAAATTACTAAGGGTGGTATTGAGGCAGCAGGGCATCTGGCTGGCGTCCAACCATACCTCATCGTTCAGTTGGGTCATCTTGCCCAGACAGGTCCCCGCTTGCCTGAGCCCACCCAGACATGTCTTATCTATCTCTTCTTGGCCTGCTAGTTCCCGGAATATTCAACAGCTTGCTTGCTCATTCCCAGGCCTATGTGGGCAAGCTTGTGCTGGATTTTCAGGCTTATAATTCTCCTACCTGGCCAGCACAGGTCCCAGGCTTTAGTTACTCCTTTTCAAGTGAAATTCATGCAACATAAAATTACCTTTTTATGTAAGGTTTAGAAAAAGGTTTTATTATAGGGAATCTTGAGACGAAGAAGGTCTTCAGAGCCTCTGTCTAGTCAAAGCAGATCTCAGGAAACAGGTGCTGTTGACTGATTCATTGGGAAGGTGCTCTCTTGGACTGCTCACAGCTTTAGCTCTGGAGACATGGGTTGAGATGGAATGGAGACAGAATACGAGTAAAAACCCAGAAACGAAAGTTCTCGTGTTTTTAAGAAATACATTTAAAATTTTAAAACAGAAAACAGTTACTTTCAAGAAACATTGAACACATCTTTTCAAATTAATGACAATAAAACGGAAGGGGTGAGGTAATGGCTCACAAACCAGCAACTGGACTCCTGTGTACTGATTCTAGAGAAATGAAGACTACTTGATTTAAAACCCTTTAAGATTGCATGGGTAGTAAGTTTTTAAAATAATGATGACAGAGGACTACTGGAAAGCAACCAAATTTGAGTTCTGCTTGTGTAACTACGTGAGTCGAAATCATAGTGGACTCAGAGGTCCTGGCTGCCACTGGACAGAAAGGACAGAAAGTGTATGCTTACTGAGCCGTATAGGTGACCCTCTTTTTTTTTTTTTTTTTTTTTTTTTGGTTTTTCGAGACAGAGTTTCTCTGTGTAGCCCTGTCTGTCCTGGAACTCACTCTGTAGACCAGGCTGGCCTCGACCTAGAAATCCTCCTGCCTCTGCCTCCCAAGTGCTGGGATTAAAGGCGTGCGCCACCACCACCTGACCTACAGGTGACCCTCTTGACAATGTATGTGATGCAGGTATTGGGACACTGTGCAACTGAAAATGGAAAATCACTGCTGGAGCAACTACTAGACCAGGAAGAGCACGGTCAGTATTGAGAAGATGATTGGGCCATGGCTCCATGTTGACCTGTGCACAGCAGGGCCCCACGATGTCTACAGCTGGTCAGATAATGGCCAAAGCTACTAAGTGTGTCTTTACATTTGTCATTGGGTTGAGTTTTTCAGTCTCCAGGAGTCTATGCACTTACTGCAGATTGGTTTGCTGTCCATGTTAAGTTGTCCTATGGTGCGGTCAGATAGGATGCAAAGAGTGATTTCCATCTTTTTGAATTTGTACAGATTTATTTTTGTGCCACAAGACATGATCTGCTTTAGAGAAGCTTCCTTGGTCTGATGAGTAGAATGCATCTTCTTTGGTATTTGGATGGAATATTCTGTAGGTACGTTAAGCCTTTTTGATGCAATAAATCAATTAATTCTCATGTTTCCCTGTTGGTGTTTTGTCCAGATGACCAACTTGTTGGAGAAAGTGGGCTATTCATATTACCTAGTATTAATGGATTGATGTTAACCCGTATCTTTACATCCACTAATACCTTTCTTACAAAACTGCTGGTGCCAGAGTTTGATGCGTATGTATTTAGAGGATAGGAATGTCTTCTTGGTTAACCATGCCCCTGATTAGAATGAAGTATCTCTACTTACCTCTCCTGATTAGTTTCAGTTGAAGTCTGTTTGTCAGGTATTAGCACGGCAATGCTTGCGCCCTGGTCTAATTGGGTCGGAGTACTTTCATTTATCCTTTTATTGGAAGCTGACGCCTTTCTTTAAACCTAAGTTGTATTTCTTTTTTTAACTTTTATTGCATTATGATGAGAAAAGTTACATGATTTCAATTTATCTGAATTTGTTAACATTTAAAAACATATTTTAAGTAAATAGAATTAAATCACATTCTTGTTTCCCTTTTGTACCCCAACTCCTCCCAGAGACCCCCTCTTCAATACCTACAATATCTTTTTTTGTCATATTCCTTAAAATTTATAAAATATTATAACAATAAAAATGAATATTATAAAAGCTATTTGAGCCGGGCAGTGGTGGTGCACGCCTTTAATCCCAGCACTTGGGAGGCAGAGGCAGGCGGATTTCTGAGTTCGAGGCCAGCCTAGTCTTCAGAGTGAGTTCCAGGACAGCCAGGGCTATATGGAGAAACCCTGTCTCGAAAAACCAATAAATAAATAAATAAATAAATAAATAAATAAATAAACAGTTGTTTGATATAAAACAACAATCAGTTTAACAGTGTTATGTAGATGCTTGTCTACAGTAATACTGAAAATACATGTTTTTCTCAATATAAATTTTAAATAACTTCAAACATATTAACTGTATATTTCAAAATAATGTATCACTACCTGAGATGAATGCTTTTCCAAATTATCACAGCCAATGAATGAGATTCTTACCCTCACCTAAGGTCTGTGCCACCCTCCAAGCAGAACCATTGTTCATTGAAACAGTTGGTGAATGACTTTATGGATAGACCATCTTAATACACACACCATTTCTTAAATGAATGTAGCCTGTTCTCTGTGGCCTGAGAATAAAGTCACTCACTCAAGTCAAACAGTTTTGACCATAGCAGGAAGTCTGTATCCAAAAATCGTGCCTACAATTCATTCCTTGGCGCAGCAGAACTGTCAATTCTCAGCTTAGCTATAATGGAGGTAAAATCCTTTGGTGATGTGAGGGTCATTGAAGTACAGCCTTATTACAATGAAATCCAATGTCTAAAAATTGTTCTTATTTTGGGCTTGTACCACAGTAAAAGCCAAGATTTTAAACTCTACTAAATACAAAACAAACAAACAAACAAAAAGACTTTATATATTTATATTCATCTGAGTTGTATTTCTTGTAGACAAGAAGTGGCTTCTATTTCTTGGTCTAA
The DNA here is from genome assembly GCA_019843815.1 of Montemys delectorum. Taxonomy (NCBI): domain Eukaryota; kingdom Metazoa; phylum Chordata; class Mammalia; order Rodentia; family Muridae; genus Montemys; species Montemys delectorum. The sequence continues at coordinate 15,735 of JADRCD010210252.1, forward strand.
GCATGTGTCTTGGAGTACTGAGGCCACTGATGTTTAAAATGATTATAGAAATGTGTGTGTAAGTCACGGTCATCTTGATGTTGATTTCATGTCGTTGTTTATGTTTTCAGTTGTATTTTGTTGTTATTGTTGTTGTTTTAATAATTATTGGTCTAGGGGGCTGGCGAGATGGCTCAGCAGGTAAGAGCACTGACTGCTCTTCAGAGGGTCCTGAGTTCGGATTCCAGCAACCACATGGTGGCTCACAACCACCTGGTAATGAGATCTGACGCCCTCTTCTGGTGTGTCTGAAGACAGCTACAGTGAATTACGCCAGAGCGAGCAGGGCCGGAGAGAACAGGGCCTGTAGAGGTCCCGAGTCCAATTTCCAGCAGCCACACACATGATGGCTCATGGCCATCTGTAAAGCTCCAACGTACACATACACATAAAATAAATAAAACAAATCTTTAAAAAAATATAATTATTGGTCTATATGTCTTGCCACAGTTTCTCTGCTCTACTTACTCTCTTCAGAACAAAATTTTACTTCTTGTATTTTCTTTTGGATTGTTGGCTACAAATTCATTTAGGCAGTTTATATGGTGAGAGGTTCTTTTCTCCTTCAATTGTGGTGAATCGTTTGTTGGCTATATTAGTCTAGGCTGGCCACCATAGTATTGTAGTAGCTGAGATGCTTCCTCTAGGATCTCTGAAGAGGAATGGGCTGTTATTGTGATGGGCTTTCCTTCATATGTGACTTGTGTTCTTACCCTGTAGCTGTCAATACACTCTCTTTATTATGTATGCTTAGTGTTCTGAGGAGTTTCTTTTCCAGTCCTCTTTGGTTGTGTGTGCTTCTGTTTTATCTGTATGGGTGTGTCTTTGCTTAGTTTGGGGGAAGTTTTCTATTGTCTTGTTGAAGATGTGGTGTATGCCATTGATTTGGGATTTTTATCTACATAATTGGAAGATATGTTTTTTTTTTCTTGAAATCTCACAATCCTCTTTTGTTCCTTTTGTGTGTCATTTTAAATTTTTCACAGTCCTTGTTTATTTGGCCTAGATCTTCTCCTTTATCTTCAAATCTTGATAGTCTATCTTGTGCTTGATTCACTCTTCTTGTAAAGTTTTGAGTTCTCTAGTTGAGTTGCTGTGTTTGTCAATTCCATTTTCATTTCAGCATCTGTCCTCTCTAATCTTTCTTTTTTTTTTTTTTTTTTTTTTTTGGTTTTTTGAGACAAGGTTTCTCTGTATAGCCCTGGCTGTCCTGGAACTCACTCTGTAGACCAGGCTGGCCTCAAACTCAGAAATTTGCCTGCCTCTGCCTCCCAAGTGCTGGGATTAAAGGCATGCACCACCGCCGCCAGGCAGTGTTTCTATCTCCTTACCAAAAAAACTCTGTTCTCAAGCCCTGGATTGTCTTCATCACTCCCTCAGCCTTATTTTGTGTTCTTTGGGGCATCACTCAGGTATTTCTTCTAAGTTCTTGCTCTTTAATTTCATTGAGCTTTTTGTCTTCTTTACACTCCTTGAACTCTTTCACGGAGTTCATGATATTCTTTTAAATATATGTCTTAGGAATCTAAGGAATTATTGGCAAACATTTCTACTGGTAGGTTTTGGCGGGAAGATGTGGGCTTGACCTTTCATTGTCTATATTTTAGGGATGAGATCCAGGTATGTCAACTTTACTTGTTAGTTCTAAGTATGATATGGACATGGTGGGTTGGGGCAGCAGAGGGTGATGTGTGGGGTGGGTCTATAGGTTGCAATGAGCTTGGGTAGAATGAAGTCATGTGAACAGATGGGGCTGAGCTGGTATACAGTATGTGCCTCCTGGCTTATGCCTAGCATGTGGGGGTATATCAGACTGGTTAGAAAGGTTGGATGTGGCTTGGGAAGGACCTGTAGGTAGTTAGGCTGGATTCTGGACAGAAACCTAGAGATTGGTTGTGATATAAGCAGGGGAAGCCAAAGTAAGCTAGATAGGTGATGCTGGACCCTGGCTAGCTCAGAGAGGTTGTGGAAAAGGCATGGATGGGAGAGTCAGGGAGACTCATTGAGCTAGACCCGGGAAAAGCATGTGAGAGATCTAGCTGGGTGGAAAAGCTGACTGCAACATGCAATAGCCTGTGATTTGCTGAAAATCATAACACATTGTATGAACAATACTTTAAAAGAAAAAGTTGTTGGCTGACATAAAAATGAAAATAATTTTACTTCAACACTGAAGGAAAAAAGGCTCGCATACACACACACACACACACACACACACACACTACCTTTTAACCATCCTTTTCTTTACTGACTAGGAATTCAACATTAAATTGTATTTTAAATATATAACTTTGTTGTTGTAAAGCAATTATGAATGCTACATGCCAAAACAGTTCTAAAATAGCTTAATTTTAAAAGCACAGAGAGATTCTGCCTTGAAGCATCTCTCAGTGCAGTTATCACTGCTGAGCTAAAAATGCCTCCCTCAGCTTCATAGATGGAAGAGCTGTCCCTAAGGTCATCTGTTTAAATGAAGCCACACTTCACTGCAATGGTACTGGGAGACAAGATGAAGACTGAAATCAAGGGTGGGCAGAGTCCCCAGGGAACAGAAATAGAATGAGAAGACAAGTCCTGGCAAATGGTCTGCTCCACAGCTAGGGATGGAAACTGGAAGACTTGGAGTGAAAGACAAGAAGGAGAATGAAGATTGCCTACCTGATTCCAGGCCTGACCTGGCCATTGGGTTCCCGGATAGAAAGTGCCTCCAGGTACTGGGAGCTCACACACACACACTCACACACGGTAATGGGCTGAGGGAAAAGGGACTGAGAGGGTACAAAGGAGGAAACCTGGGCCACCTGGGAGCTCACACACACACACACACACACACACACACACACACACACACACACACACACACGGTAATGGGCTGAGGGAAAGGGGACTGAGAGGGTACAAAGGAGGAAACCTGGGCCACCTGGGGGGTTGGTGGAGTTCCCAAGTAATGAAGGCAGATAAAGAAGACAAAACTCTGCCAGCAGTCTGCTAGAGGGCTGGGGATAAAACTTGAAATAAGCATCATTTAAGTACAATACTGAGACCCATGAACTGTCCCCTGAAACACCACTTTTCTGAGCATAGGGTTGGGGTGGTAGGATGTGAGTGCAAACTCCTAGAAAGAAGCTGTGTCTGCAAAAGATGACGCTTTAATTGGAGCACATACCTTTACGCATAAGACTAAAACAGGATTTTGTATCTATATTTTTCTAAGTCGTTTCCTTTGGGTTTTGGGGGGAGAGGGATAAATGTACATGTTCATGAGAGTATGTACATGCACATGTAAAAATAATTTTTATTCGCCTAATGCAGCTGTTGCCTCTAAGGCTTTGTCTGCTAACCTAGGCCTACTCCTGCAAGCATCTAGCTTCTGTGAAATAGTATCTAGGCCTAGAATGTTTTTAGCCTCTGAGACTTACTGCCGAATAAGCTTGCCCTTTCTTGTTCTTTCTGAACTCTGGCTGGCTGGTTCAACTCAGCTGTTCTGGTTCAGACTCCTCTCCAAGATGACTGATTCAGTCTGGCTTCTCTCTCAGCCTCTAACTAAATTGCTCTGCTTGTCCTCATACTAACTTTGGCAATCTGTTCTAATCTCCTGGCTCACTCACTGGCTAGTTCTGCATTCCCCTGTGTCTAGCTTGTTCTTTTTACCCCATCTCTGTACAGCTGGCCTGATAAAACTGCTTCCTCTCTCTTGGCCCTATGTCTCAAGTAGCTTCCCTTTCTCCCTCTTCTCATGAGAGTTTGGCAAAGCCTATTCTATCAAATCTTTCTCTGCTTTGTCACTTTTTCTGCCACTCACTTAGCCATCACTTTTAAACATGGATGTACCCTTCTACAAACTAACTTTACCTTCATTGTTTGGGATTAAAGGTGTGTCTGTATTCCAGCCAAAGGAATTAAAGATGTATGTTAAGAGCTGAGCAGCATCACAGCTAGAAACACATTTTTCCAGTAAACAGAATCTTGAGATTCAGTGTTATGATCAAATATCCTGCAACATGCACATGTATGTACATACATGTGGAGACCAGAGGTAGAAGCCAGGTGTTTTCAATTGCTCCCCATCTTATTTTGTGTAGTGGTGTGTTCACACCCAAGGACATTCTTATACATGTACAGAGGCCAGAGAAGAGCACTTAGTGTCTGCTCTATCATTTTATGCTTATTCTTTTGAGACAGGGTATCTCACCAAAACTGCAGCTCATCAATTGGCTCATCCTTACAGCCAATGAGCCCCAAGGATTCATCTCTCCACCACCAGCCACCTGGTCCACACGCTGGGGTCGCAGGTGTGTACCACTAGCATGGGTTGTTATGCGAGTGCTAAGTACCAACCTCAGGTCCTTGTGCTTTCATGGCAGGCATTCTTCTGACTGAGCCATCTTCTAAGCTACCTCTTCTCCTCTTACCTTAGCTGCAACTTTGACCTAGAAAGTAAATCCTAAAAATAGTTTCTGGATGTGTTGCTCACTGCCAGAAAAGCCAGTTAGAGAAATGTTTAAAAATGTGGCAGCTGTTACTTCAGACTATGTCAAAGAGAAGGCGCCCTCAACTTTTTCCTGTGGACCAGTTGAAGAGAAAAGTCAGAACCAATGCTAAGCAGATGCCAGGTCAGGAATAAAACCAAGGCTCCTCCAGAGTCCTATCAGGTCTCTAAGGGTCCCTCCTAACTTAAAGAATGTCATATTTAACAAAACAAGCACCAGAGAGCAGCAGAACTTTGAAGGAACAAACACTGTTTACAAACTAGAGATATAAACATTTATTTCACAACTTTGCCATAATTTGCTAAGGAGACATGTACTGAGGACATTTAAATCACTGGGGCAGCCGATGCTGAGACTTTTCCAAGCAGCAAGGATCAGATGCACCACCGTACTGGCCAGCTTTGCTTCACTTAGTGCCACCTCCTTTCTTGGGGCCATTAGTCCTTATTTCGTGCCAGATTTTCACTAGAGGCTCCCTGTTTTTCCAAATGAGTTCATGTCCATACGTGATATACCATCTGGAGAAAGACAAATATGTCAATGTTCAAACAATGAGACCTCACACAAACCTCACACCATTATAGTACCAAGCTGACCCTTCAACTGCTTTTCTTCATTAAAAAGAATGTTTGCTTTATGTGAATGGGTATCTTGCCTACATGTATGTCTGTGTGTTATGTGTGTACAGTGACAGTGGGAGGCAGAAGAGGGCATTGGATTCCTAGGAACTGGAGTTAGAGACAGTTGTGAGCTGCTATGCTGGTGCTGGCTGGAAACTTGGGTCCTAGAAGAGCTGCCAGTGCTCTTAACTGCTGAGTCATCTCTCCAGCTCCAAGTTGACACTTCAAATAAAATGCCACAGTCACTCTGTACAACTGAATAAAACAGGTAATTTGATATGAAGTTTTGGTATTTGTGATATATGAAGGATAAAAGCAAGCTGGTCCCGAGTAAGCATTTGAAACTATGAGGCAGCTTTACACAGTTACTTAAATATTTTTCTTTACATTTTATTTGTGTCTTGGGGGGAGGTACAGGTACTTTAGTCAACGTGTGGAGGTCTGAGGCCATCACGTGGGTCCCAGGAATTGAACTAAGTTTGTGAGGCTTTGTGGAAAATACCTTTACCCAAAGATCTACTCAGCAGCCCTAAAAGGTAACTTTTTCATTCGCTGTAAGTTAACCATCACCTTGCCTTGTTTACTTGTTTATTTATGAGACAAGTTTTCACAATGTAGCCCAAGTTGGCTGGACACCACTCCTGACAATTCTGCCTCCAAAGAGCTGGGAATAAAGGCATAAACAACCTCGTCTACCTAACTTGAGAAAAACAAGTATAAAACAAAATAATCTGCTCAATCTGCTAATAGCTTCTGTGTGTCAGTCGAGGTCTGAGCAAGGTGCAGACTTTGTGTTTGCTTGTTTACTATAAACAAGAAGAAACATCAGTCGAAAAAACAAAACAAAAAGAAGAAATGTCAAATGTGGAACTTGCTAACAAGGACTATAATGGTATATACCTCCTGCCACCTCTGCCTGCTTACCAATGAGTAGGCAGTGAGGGCGAGAGGTTTAACAGTACATTTGCTCAGGCCTGACTAGGAACCACCTAGGCATGAGCGGAACCCAAACTTAACATTCCTGTGCTCTAACTGCTGCACACAAAGCAGCATGCAGGGGTATCCCTGGTGCTGAGTGACACTGCTGACTGGAAACATGTGACGTAACCAACACAGCAAGGCTGTGCAGTTAACTTGGGGCTTCTCCAGCTCTTCCAGGGAAAGAGCACTGGCTCCTGGAGGTCTCGGGATGATGAAGAATGGCAGCCTGGGAAAGCACCAACTCTCGAAACCTTGGTTTTTTTGTTGTTGTTGTTTTTGTTTTTTTGTTTTTTTGTTTTTTTGGTTTCTTGAGACAAGGTTTCTCTGTGTACCCCTGGCTGTCCTGGAACTCACTTTGTAGACCAGGCTAGCTTTAAACTCAGAAATCCGCCTACCTCTGCCTCCCAAGTGCTGGGACTAAAGGTATGCATCACCGCTGCCTGGAGAAACCTTGATTTTTATACTCACTTCCCCAAACAGCCTTCACGTTCCCAGAGGCAAATACCAGACCTGATTGACCTTATCTTTTCCTAGACACCTAATTTTAATATTAAGGGAAGAAGCATGATGACCATGATTTTAATCCTGGCAGGGGTGGAAAGCAGGGGCAGAAGCAGGTGAATGTCTGTGAGTTTGAGGCCAGCCTGGTCTACATTTTGAGATCCAGGCCAGCCACATCTCAAAAACAAACAAAAGGTATAAAAGATTTAAGGGGCTGAAGGTGGCTCCGGAGGCTAAGAGCACTTGGTGCTCTTTAAGGGTTCCGTTCTTAGCATCAATACCCACAACAATATGAAACTCTAGTTCCAGGGGAATCTGACGCCCTCCTGTGGCCTCTGTGGGCACCAGTAATGAATGTGGTACACAGACATACACGAAGGTAAAAGAGTGATACTCATAAAGTACACCTTGAAAAGTGTTCTACCTTACATGGGTACCAAAATAGCAATATAATGCTTTAACACTACAACAATACACAAATGTGCATTTTTAAAAGGGCTTGACTTATACCAGCATTTTAATTCCTGAATACAGCTAAATCTGCTCACGAGAGCTGGACACAATGATGCACATCTGTAATCCGAGTACTTGGGAAGCTGAGGCATGAGAATAAGAGGTCAGGAAGGAGCTACATAGAAAGATGCTATGAGAATACATGGTGAGTACAGATAGATTTAGAACTCACAAAGCACAACTACTTTTCTAAGCCCAGTGTCTCCAACTGCTTATAATGTGCTGCATAACTAGAGTTAGAGCACGCACAAGCTGGTCTTTACTCATGGGAAGCATAGACACAGCAGCACTCGGCTCCGCCTAGGGCGGCACTAGAACAACCTTCGCGCAGAACAACTTTCTATTCTGTTTAAATTTGAACAAAAACCAATTTCCTGAAGTGCAACAGAGGTGCGTCTAGTATGCTGCAAAAAAGGCTGTGGGTTCATATTTAAATTTTTGTTCTATTACATCAGAGCCATCCGTCATTCCCAAGACTCAGTTTCTATCATCAAACAGGAACCTAAGGTACCTATCCTGGTACCTGCAGGCAACAGATACCAGTAAGCATCAGTCTGGAACATGGTCCTACAACAGCCTCTACCCAGACATACTGTGTTCTCCCACGTATGCAGTCCAGAGAGAGTAATGGCTGCACCAGCTCAGAACACCACCAGTCAGATGGGACCAGCAGGGCAGCGGGGAGGGAAAACAGTTCGGCAATTGATTACACTCAAACTTACATTCCAAAAAGAGCTCCCCCAAGATGTGCTGCATGATCAAAAAATTTCCATCCTAGGATCATCCCAGCTGTATCCATGGCAATGATGGCTTTTAAGGCCTAGAAGCCAGGAAGAGAAAACAGAAATGGTACAATTTCAATCCTCTATTTCCAAGTTAAGGGCAATATTTCAGTCACATATGAACTTCAGCTGGATACTCACATTGCCCGCTGTGAAGGTGAACACGGGGAGAAAGATGATAGCGAGCCTCCCCTCCGGGATCTTGGTACAGACGGCTGCAAGCACAGTCATGATCGCTCCCGACTGCAGGAGAATAAACACAGTGAACAGGACAGCACAAAACATGATGGAGGGCTGCCTAGGCTCTGAGCACCCTGATGCACTCTACATCTGGAGGGGAGTACAAATCTTAAAAACGTTCCACTGTGAATGTGCACAGTGTTAGAGAAAGGGACCCGGGTTGTCACACAGGGCTCCAGATACTCCCTGGAAGCAGACTAAGCTCTCACTACAAAAGAGTAAAATATATCATAATGAGCACATGAATGCTCAGTTAAACATGCTGAGAGTACTAGCTGCTCTTCCAGAGGACCTGGGTTCAATTCCCAGCACCCACATGACAACTTCAGCTGTCTGCAACTCCAGTTCCAGGGGATCTGACATCCTCACACATACATACAAGGAGGCAAAACACAACACACACAAAATTTAAAATCATAACAGTAAAAAGGAAGGCAGGCAGCAGGCAGGCAAGGCAGGCAGGCAGGCAGGCTGGGCGGGCAGGCAGGCAGGCAGGCAGGCAGGCAGGCAGGCAGGCAGGCAGGCTTGGGCAGGCAGGCTGGCTGGGCGGGCAGGCAGGCAGGCAGGCAGGCTGTCTCTACCAGCTCCCTAACCAGTTAGCATAAACTATGGAACAATTTTTTCTTCCTACTTAAATTTATAACAGCTGTGAGATATTTTTTCTGGATTATACCAACAAACCCCTCTCTAGCTAATCACATTTCTAATTTATCTGAATGATGAAAATATATCAAAACCTCAATCATATGTCCTACTTTATGTTAACTCTCATGATACACATTCATTCAAGTATCTGAATTCTGACACAGCAGGCATGATGTTCTTATATACTAGGGTGCAGAAACAGTTCCCGCCTTCCTGGAGCTTATAGTACGGCACAGGAAAGACATCTAAGTAAAAACAAGCAATTCTGAGATCAGAAGCAAAGATGCTGTGTGCCAAGGCAGCACAAGAAACCCCAGACTCAGGACACAGCTGCGTCGAGTCAGACTCCAGCCAAGCAGAGGAATAGGAGACAGGAAGTGAGCTGCACAGCCTGGCAGAGGATCACAAAGAATGCACGTGCAATGCAGAGAGCAAGATGAAAACAGCACGCAGGCATTCGCACTATTGTTTCCTAAGGAAGCTCACAGCAGAGACAAAGCTGTCTATTAAAGGAATAAAGGACAGGGACACTCTACATTCATCTCAAGAATCAGGTCAGGTTAGACGGCCATTGTAACAGACTAAAGGAGTCTGCAGTGTAATATCTCAGCACAGAAAAAAAGACAGCATGGTAAAAACCCACTTATGGTCTAGAGCCAACAGTGCCGCCAGTGCTGATCTGAGCTGTGACAAGGGAGGTGTGCTCACTGAAGACTGCTATTATATACATTACCCCTGCAAAAAGCATCACAGTAAAAACCAACACGCTAGAACAATCAAGAGGTGACAGATCCCAACAGAGCGCATGGCAGAGGGAGGTTAACGTTAAGACATTCACCATGAAAAAGGACAGACAGACACCATGTACCTGTAATCCTAGTACTGAGGACATCATCTAACACTCCCACTCAAGATAGAGAAACTGACTGAATCTTGAGAAAAAAAAAAAAAAACCCACAATAGCTCCCCTGTTTGGTTCAAAACCACTGGTGGCATGAAAATCAAAGATGGATCTAAGGAATGTGGCAGCTTCTAAAAGCCAAAAAAAAAAAAAAAAAAACCCAGAACAATGAATGTAAGAGCTTGAAGGGAACATTACTGGGACAATTGGCATAATTGAAATATGGATTATAAACTAAGTTGAATGGTGTTATAGAATATGTAAAGATATTTGTGTTTCTAGAAATATGTCAAAGTATCTACAGACACATCCAAGAAAGCTATTCTTGGGGATGACAAGCTGTCTCAGCCTGTAGAAGCACTTCCCACTAAAAGTCTGATGACCTAAATCTAGTCCCCAGAACCCAACGCCAAAGTTGTCCTTGGACTTCCACATGCACACCATGGCATATGTGTGCACTTGGGTCAAAAATCAGATAAAAGAAAAAAAGAAAAGAAAAAAAATTCAGATAATAGCCAGGCAAGGTGGCTCATACCTACAATCCCAGCACTTGGGAGGTAGAGAAAATAGGATGAAGAGTTCAAAGTAGCTACATCTCTCAAACGATACCCTGACAAAGCACTTGTACCCAGAATATATTAAAAATGTGTTAACAAATTCAATTAAAGTGTTAATGAGCAAAATATACTTCAAAGATGATGCATGAGAACAAGCACAAAATCACTAACATCACTAGCTACTGAAAAAACAAAACGCCAACCACTCCAGAACACGGAGACTGAGGCTCTCAAACTCGTCTGGCGAGAAAGTACAGAACACCACTGTTGATGTACAACCAATCTGTAGGTTCTTAAACACTGACATATGCACCATATGAGCTGGCCATTCAACTCTGAGAAATGAAAGCACGTGTCCATAACAAAGGGCTGTACACAAAACGTCCACAGCACTTGTTGGTCTGTTGTTTGAGACAGGGTCTCACTAAGTAGATGTAGCCCTCACTGACCTGGAACTCACTATGTAGACCAGGCTGGCCTAGAATCCAGAGATTCTAGCACAATGTGTAGCATACCTTGTCTGGCACAATCTGTTTTTGCTTTTTTTTTTTTAATAATGGCCAACCCAAGTGTACATCACTTACTGAATGCATAACTACCCACAGAATGGGCTTGGCACTCACAAGAGAAATACTTTTTTTATTTATTTATTTTGAGATGAAGTCTCACTAACTAGCTCAGCCTCACCTCAAATTCAGTCTTCTCACTTTATTCTCTGAGTACCTAGGATTACAGGAGCCACCACACCCACACTGGAATAAATGACTGGTGCACACAGCAATACAGATAAATCTCAAGATTTCAGGGCAAGCATCTTGCCAGATGGTGGTGGCACAGACCTTTAATCCCAGTACTTTGGAGGCAGAGGCAGACAGATCTCTGTGAGTTCCAGGCCAGCCAGGGACATACAGTCAGACCTTGTCTCAGAAGGACAAACAACAAAACAAAGTTAAAAAAGAAAGAACCAGTTCCACCAGGTTATACTCAGCTTTCCACATATACACACACCATGGAGCACCTACACATGCATGCACACCAACAAACATAAAATAAAGCAGCTAATGTCTAAAATTTTCAGTGTTACAAACATGTAAGTTTACTGTTGCACTGACTCTGTAAGATACAAGGTAACAACAGGGTAAGAGTAGACGGAATCTGTATTCATTTGAAACTTTCTTATAAGCATAATCAATCACACTGAAATTTAAAATTAAATCAGAAAATATTTACATTAGCAATACTTACTGCACCAAGTGAAGGTCCGTATCTTCCTGTGGCAACTTTACACACGTAACTGACAAAATTGGAAATAACACCTATGAAATAAACAACATTTCAACAATTTGAGTATATGAAAGTTTTCTGTTTCCCCTTTTAGACGTACAAGGGACTGAGCCCAGGGCCTTATGTACACCAAGCAAGCTCTGAGTTTCTGCATTTCAGTCTCCACTCCACACAGTTTAATAGTATCTGGTTTGCTTCTCTTCTTTAGATAGTGTATTACTTTGTACCTCAGGCTGGCCTCAAACTTGCTAACCTCCTGCCTCGGCCTCCTAAGTGTTCATTCAGCTTATAGGCTATGGTTAGCAATGGTGTAAGGTTTCACTGGGATCAATCTAAGGGTATCAGCATGAACCAAACCCTATTAGATCTTCAGCTAAATTTACAGGGCAATGTCCTGGATGCTGTGCCGTCTATAAGCCCCCACCCACGTTCCTGAGTGACACTGAGTATTCACTTTACCTTCAGTTATTATTCCTAATCACAACAGCCAGTCCCCCGCATTTTAACTTTAAAATTAACTCAAAACAATCTGGGCTGACTCCAGATATCAGGGATCCATTAGATCCTGTTGGCTTTCATGTCATTAGAACTAATTTTTTGTTGCTAGAGATCCAACCCAAAATCTTGTGTGATAGGTAAGGGCTTCACACCATTAAGCTGAGTCTTTAGCACTCACTCTAATAGCTAATCTACAGCTTTCTATCAACTGAATACACTGTGGAAATGAGCCAGATGGCTAAGATAGCTGGGAAGTCTAGAAACCATCAATCTATAAGATGATTTGTCTGAACTAAAAAAACCAAGGTCCAGTGAGATTAAAATGTTGTTTAAAAGTACTCTATTCCTGAATCTCTCCTTTACTAATTTAAAACAGAGCATAGCCATGTAATTAGTGGGAATCTATCAGAGGAGAAAGAGAAGGAACAATTCCATCTGTCTGTGATGCTCTTCTCTACACACGACTTGATAAACAAGTCCATCCTGAGGATGTGCAGTGGACAGGTGTGCACAGACTTCTACTATCATCAGTCCTCATCCCTTCTGCAGAGAAATGAGTCCTATACTTCGTCCATTCTCAGGGTAAAGTTATTACCTGCAGACAGGTACACTGCCACAAACTGCTCTTGACCCAGAATGTTCACGATGCTAGATGAGAAGCTCCACAAAACATACATATTTGCTGCCATGTGGAATAAGGAGAAATGACTGAACGTCGACAGCAACATTGGAGAACAAAGAACCTCTATAAGAGAAGAAAATATCCGTAAACATGCAACACACGGTCATTGCCCTTTATTCATTTTAAATTTGTCTGATTATTGGGCTTTTTGTTGTTGGTTTTCATTTTGGTTTTTGGGGTTTTTGTTTTGTTTTGTTTTGTTTTGTTTTTTGGTTTTTCAAGACAGGGTTTCTCCATGTAGCCCTGGCTGTCCTGGAACTCACTCTGGAGACCAGGCTGGCCTAGAACTCAGAAATCACCTGCCTCTGCCTCCCAAGTGCTGGGATTAAAGGCATGCTCCACCACTGCCCAGGTTGATTATTGTTATTAAATCGAACATAAGCAGCCAAAATTGGTTAAAGCTTAAATAAGATGGCTTAACAGAGTGTATTTCAAAGGATAAAAAACTACCTTAACCAATGTTCCTACTTAATAAGTAGCTAATTATTTCAATTACAGACACAAAATTACATGTAATACTCTCTCCTCAAAGAATAAGCTTGCAGTAGTTATAGATCTTAACTTAAAAAAAATCTTTTTTTAATTTAATGGGTGCTTTGCTTGCCTGCTTGTATGTCTGAGTTTGCCTGATACCCAAGGAGGCCAAAGAGGGGCAATGGATAGCCTGGAACTGAAGTTATAGGCAGTTCTGAGCCACCGTGTGCTGCTGGGAATAAACCTGGGCCCTCTGGAAAAGCAGCCAATGTTCTTATTTGCTGAGCCATCTGTCCTGGAATTCTCTACGTAGACCAGGCTGGCCTCACACTGTCCCAAGTACTAAGATTAAAGGTTACACCACCACACCTGGCCCAGACCTTAATTTGTTAAAAAAGAAAAACCTCTACTATGTGTAAAGTACCTTTCAGGCATCTGGGGATTGCAACAGAGCAGAGACAAAGTTCTTGTCCTTACAGGCTTCACCTACGCACTCTGTTCATAATTACTGACAAATGACTCACTTTTGTAGCATTCTAACTAATACAAAGCCTATTTTTCACATTATTTGTATATCAAAATAAGTTCACACAACTCAGACTTACTTGATGCTGGGTTGGATGTAAAGTATCTGATCATGGTTCGATGCAGGGAAGGCACTCTCCATAAGCAGAATACGAGGGCATTTGCAGCTATGATGCCTACAAAATAGAATTGAAGGACACTAAGAGGCAGGAAAGTCAAGTCCACCTGACCTTCTCCTGCCAGTTACATGAACGCACGCACTACATATCTGGTAAAGGAAAGCAGGCTGAGGAAAGCAAATGCTAGCAGTGCTTTTAGAGTGTCCAAACTGACACCTGGCAGAAAGTCGGAGGATTTGTGGACAGTTGCAAACACTCTATAAGAGCTGATTGTCTTTTTAAAGGTTAGTTATTTATGGTGTCACATGCACAACTTTTGGAGCCATTCTTGCCTTCCTTGCTTTTGCTGTTGGGTTGTGTGCTCCAGGCTGGCTGGCCTGCAAGCCTCAGGCAAGTGTCCTGTCTCCACCTCCCATCTTGCTACGGGAGTGCTACTGCATACAACCATTTGCCAGTGTTTCCCATGGTTTCTGGGACTGCACTAAGGCCTGGGAGGCTAATGTCTTTCTGTTTTGGTGTTTTGAGACAGGCTTCCTCTGTGTGACAGCCCTGGCTGTCCTGGAACCTGCTCTGCATGCCTGCCTGCCTCTGCCTGAGTGCTGGGGACTACAGGTGTGTGCCACCACCACTGTGCTGAGGCTAGCTAGCATCTTCACACTCTGAGTCACCTCCCTGACCCAAGAACTTTCATCACCCAGATCAATATTTTTCTCCTTCAGAACAGTTTACTCTTCTCAGTAAATAATCAGATCCATAATTGTTGTTTGATAATAACCAACCCAGAAACAGAGGCAGGAGGATCGAGAACATAAGCTCATCCTAATAAACAGAGTGAGTTGTAGGCCAGCCTTGGGAACATGAAATTTTGTCTTAAATAAGACAAAGCAAAACATTGTCGATCCTCTTCTCAAATCTCTGCCCCACCCCAAAGAACATTTTCTAATTCATTCCAAACAACCAGTACTACTCTTGATATCAAAACCAAGATGTGACAAGAAAACTAGTCAGAAAGCAACTTAAGGGAGGTTGGCTTTATTGTGGCTCAAAGTTTGAAGGTAGACTATCATGGCAGGCAAGGCATGGTGGCAATGAGGTGGCTGGTCACATAGCACCCACAAGCAAAAGCATAAAGTGATGGATTCTAGGGCTGGAGAGATGGCTCAGCGGTTAAGGTCACTGACTGCTCTTCCAGAGGTCCTGAGTTCAAATCCCAGAAACCACATGGTGGCTCACAACCATCTGTAATGGGATCTGATGCCCTCTGAAGAGAGCAATGGTGTATTCATGCACATAAAATAAATAAATCAATCTTTAAAAAAAAAAAAAAAACAGGGATGGATTCTAGACTCAGCTTGCTTGCCTCCCCCCCCCCCCTTTTTTTTCTTCAGTTCAGGACCTGAGCTCACAAGATGGTAATGCGCACAATGAGAGTGGGTCTTCCTATTTTAGGATCAGATCCATAAACTTGGAGGACAGGATCACTGTATCCAACCTGATCTATGACCTTTTATGTATAGTAAAACCCACTAAATTTTAATACTTCAAAATAGTGAATTAAAGATACGTGGACTAGATCTTATTTAATCCCAGAACTTGGAAGGCAGAGGCAGATGGATCTCTTGAGTTCCAGGCATGCCTGGTCTACAAAGAGAAACCATGTCTTGAAAAACAAAACAAAAAAGGCATAAACTGATTTAGAGACCTTTAGTCTATCTTGCTTTTTTCCCTATACTTACAATCCTACTTCAACAGCTAAGCCAGGACTCCATTTAGGGGTGGACTTATCTACCCAGTACATCTCTACCTGAAGGAGCTGCCAACTAACTCCACTCCAACAATCCAGTTAGTGGCAAACATGAATGTCTATAGCAGCCAAATGATTGAACTCAGATTCAGCAAGAAGGCAGGTTCAGGAGTCACCTGCTGATTTCACATAGTGGCTAAGGGATAGGAGACTCAAGTGGAAATCCAGAGAAATCGATCTTCCACTCCACAACTGAGATGGAGAAAAAGTGTTAAATTAAGATGAGAATATAGAAAAACACTAGGAGACAAACCCAAAACAGAAAAACAAAGCCCACCCCAAGTGATGACTCCAGCAAGGCTCCTGCTAAAGGGTCCCTAACACTCCTAAAGAGCAGCATCACCTGCTTGGAACCAGACACAGAAGCCCAGGGGTGATATTTCACACTCCAACACCACCATCTGGAAAAGCCTACCAGGCTCCCTGGAAAGCCAGAGAGCAAGAGTACTATACAATACTCTTCTTGGGGCTAGTTTAGGGTCCCCCAAGACTGGCTGTGAAGACTGAGCAGAATGAGAAAGTAATCAAAATGAAAAAGCATCAGGGTCAAGTCTAACGGAAGAATGCTGCTTTAGGCTTCTCCATTATGGCACAAACACCGAAAGGGTACATAATATCTTTTTCCTGGGCTAGAGAAGCTCAGTCAATAAAGTCTTGCTATCTAGTGAAGTACAAGCCTGAGGACCCGAGTCAAAGCCTGAGGACCCTGTTTAAAAGGAAACAGTATAAGAAAGTGGTGCACACCTATGATCCCACATGGATAGATGGAGACAGAAGGACAGTGATCTCTAGTAAGTGAACCTGTCTTCAGGTGGGGAACAACTGAGCAAGAGGCTCGACGTCAACCTCTGTCCCCCTCCCCACATATATATACATATATGCACACACTTTTTTCCCTAAGCAACTTAAAGTCTAGGGAAATATTTCTGACTAAAACCAAGAAAACTTCCAAAGCCAGGTATGGTATTTCACACACAATCCCAGCTCTTGGGAGTCAGAGGCAGGACAACAGCTGCAAGTTCTGAGCAGCCTATACTTCAACCTAAGACCCTATTTAAAAAAATAACAATAACAACAACAATGATAAGTTTCAAAACAAAGAAAAAATGTAAAAGGAGCTTTCTTTCCACCCTGCCCTTAAAAAGTGACTTTTCAAGAGCAGCCTAAAACAGGAATCCTTCCCCAACACAGACTCTCTTCCTTTAGAGACGGGACATAGTGCAGGTTCCTCGCCATCCGCTTCTATCTACATCTAGAGCTAAAGAAGCACAAATAAACTTCTCTGAACTCATATACTTTGCAAACAACCCACTGTCTAGACTTGCCTCATCTGGCACCCTGCCAACCGAAGAGCCTGCTTTCCCGTGAGAAACCTTTAGTGTACTGATGCTTTCATGCTTCTGCCCCCGTGTGTGTGCATAAGGCAAGCAAAGGTCTCAGACAGCTTCAGAAGCTCTAGGTCAGAATCTGTCAGGCTCTTTAAAAACACAAAAATGAAGAGAAGTATCACATATCTACCCATCAGAACATTAATAATCCCAGGAAAGAAAGTAAATCTATAAGCTCTGGGTTTGGTTCCTGGCACTCACATGGTGGCTCATAACTGCCTGTAGCTGCCCTCTTCTGACTACATTCAAGAGCTCTGGCACACACATGGTGCTCACACATACACTCAAGATACACATAAAATAAATATATATATTTTTAAATTCTGGACACAAAGTTAACTGATTTACATCCCAGATGTTGTCAAGCTAGTACTAAAGAAGTAGCAGGTGACATCAGACAGCTCAAAGACCATTTCCTCGGTTTTTCCAAAATCTTATTGCTAATCCATTTACCCGGTGACCATGTTATTCTCAGTGCTTTACACTCAGGCTGCACTGCGTATGTTAGAATTCCTTTCTCTACTGCTATATTCTTCGTGACCAATGACCCATGTAAGGGGGTACAGGGGATTGCTTAATTAGTAAACTGCTTGTGTAGCAAAGGACTGAATTCAGATCACTAGCTACCACATAAAAAACCAGATGTGACAGTACACATCTGTAATCCTCATGCTGAGAAAGTATAAGGATAAAATAAAAAACATAAAAAAGTAGAAGGGCCTTAGAGTAGAATTATGAGTGTTAATTAGTGTTTACATTTGTCCCCAAGGCAGTAAGTAGGTGTTATGAAAAACTGGCAATGAATTCAGAAGAACAAAAGCACTTTCTAAAGAAAGCACTTCCCTATGTCAACCATAAGCTTGAAGGCCACATAGGCTCTAAAAATGTAAGGAAAGTGAAGCCTACATATAGAAGACGGGGTCCGAATTTTAAAAAACTAAACCCATCCTTTCATGTACCAAGGAAGTTAAAGGAAACAGTGTACCAATAAGTCTACCCTGTTTGAGAGTAAGTCGCATCTAGCTTCTCTCTAGAAATCATGTTACTATTTATGTAACCATATAGAACTTACAAATCCATTTCCATGAGTTTTTAAGTCCACCAAGTACTATAAAACTGTTGCTTTGAGAACTCAGATCTGGCTTTGCACACCTGTAGTCCCAGCCCTCAGGAGGCAGGGGCAAGCAGATCTCAGTTCCAGGCCAGCCTGGGCTAGAGATTCTGTCTCTCAAATTAGGGAATTAAAAAAAGAACAAAGTAAAAATCACCACATTGGCATGGATTACTTGACTCACATTCACATTTAAGGGAACCTTCTGAACATGGTTTACGAGGCAGGAACGTGGACTTGGGTTAAAACTCACCTCTATTCTACCAGTGGTTTGACTTCAAAAGGCTCTTTTTCACACATTATACACTGAATAAAATTCTCAAACAATAAAAAGGGAGAGAAAAGCTCTTTTTCTGGAAGCCAGTCTCCTCATCTACAAAACAGACAAATGCCCTGCACCAGCCTGGAAAGTTCAGAGATCCTGGGGCACAGAAAGCACTTGAGCAATGTCACCTTTTGTTTAGTTTTCTGTATTCCAGGCTGACTTCAAACTTGTTATGTACCATTAAACTTCTGATGCAGCTGCCTCTGCCTCCCAAGTACTAGAATTACAGGTATATATACGACACTTTGCCAGGTCTGTGCAGTGCTGCAGTTGAACCCAGGGCCTTGCTAGGCAAAACTAAACTGTATCCCAGAATTTCTTCATCTTTTTAAATGGGGAAAATATCAATGAGCCATGAACTATTTATTTGGTCAATAATGTGTTCTATGCAAACTAGAAAACTGATCCAGGACATCTTGAAACATTTATGCCACACTCCTTTTTTGTAGTCTTCACAGAGCTTTGCTTTGCCTTGCTATAATACAGACTGGCCTTAAACTCTTCGGGCTTCTATTACAGATGTGGGTCATCATGCCCAGCAACACACTATTTTATACTATCGTGTAGACATGTAGGTACAAAGATTCCCTGTCTTCTAAGCCACCAGTAAGCACGGTATGAAAGCCATTGCCTGTGACATACTGTACCTTTTGGTTTGATTTCTCTTCCCTTGAATGGCTAAAACGTGTAAGCTAACACAAACCTGTCACAGTCCGCTGGCCATCACTTAGGCTATTCCACCACTTGTTAATCTAAAACAGAAGGAAAATTGCATATGACTCTATGTGAAATAGTTCAGACTCAGGGGAAAGCTTGTCCTTTTTTTTTTAAGGACTGAAACTATTTAATAATAAGAATTATCTACCAAACAAAGTATTTTCCTGTATTACACAATCTTCGGAATTCTTTAAAGTAATTGTGGCTGTCACCAAGAAGCCTATCAACCCAAATTTATCAGCCACTGTGATGCCTTCTGTCACAGTACTTGTCTCTCAGTTTTAATCTAGGGGCTGGAAACGTCTTTAACAATGTTACTTTCGTGTCCCCTGAGCACCACGATCCTTTATTACTTTTAGAAAGAGTTTACTGTCCTTGGTCTGTAACTAATTGCATCCAATTGTCATTATCTCCCTTTTTGTTCACACATAAGTTTCAGTTTAACATTACTTCTACTGAAAAAAACCTAATTTCCTAGTTATGAGTATGAATATAAACCAGTAACTACTGGGAAATGGAGCTAAATACTGGAAAAGACCCAAATAACGTACATAGTAGAGAGAGCATCCTTTTCAACATAAAATTGAGAATTAAATGATAGAATGTGTTGAAAGGCACGAAACTACAAGGCTTAACGATTGCAATCAAGAGCATCCTGGCTGCTGTCTTCAGACAGTGGGGCTTCTGTGCTGCACTCATGTGGAAACACTTAGGTCTGCATTGGCGTCTCTATTGCTAAAAAGCATGCTTCATGCTCAGACACTCTCACTGGTTCCCACAGAACCACTGCTCACACATTCATTTCTAAACTCCAGATTCTGCTAGGATGAGATAACAAAGGATGGCTAGCAGTCTTGTCATGAGACCAACAGGGAAGCACAACTGTCACACTACAGGATGTAGCAGGTACCAAACGGGAGTCGTGTTGAGTTTAAAACTGTAAGGACAGGTGTGGTAGCTCAAGGCTTTAATCCCACCATGGAGGAAGCAGACACAAGCAGAGCTCAGAGTTTCAGGTCAATCTGGTCTACACAGAAAGCTGCAGGACGACTTGGACTACACAGAGGGACCCTATCTAAAACAAAACAAAATTTAACTTAAAAATAATAATAAAAGATTCTAACAAGGGAGCTGGAGAGATGGCTCAGTGGCTAAGAGCACTTGCTTCACAATTATGAAAACTGGAGTTCAGATTCCAATACCTTTACAACAAGTTCCAAGCAATCTAACACCTCCTTCTGTCCTCTGCCACACGTACATGTGAGCATACACTGATATTCTCTTCATGTGTGCTCATGCACATACCCACAAGATATGTATCTTAACATAAAGATACACATTTTAAAACAAAAAACAGGAAAAATTGACAACTAGAGTGCTAGGCATGATGGCATACTGAAGTCCCAGTTATTCAAGAGGCTAAGGCAAGAGAAAGGCTTGGGCCTAGGAGCTGGTGATAGACCTGAGCAACATGGCAAAACCCATCTGAAAACACAAAGGGGCTGAAAAGCTGCTTAGTGGTCAGCAGTACTGGCTGTTCTTACAGAGGGCCTGGGTTCAATTCCCAGCACTCACATGGTGGCTCACAACCATCCGTAACTCAGGTTCAAGGGGATCCAGTGACCTATTCTGACTTCTGTGGGTGTCAGGCATGCATATGATACATACACACACAGGCAGGCAAGGCATTCATACACATAAAATAAAATAAATCTTCAAAAATAAAATTCTCATTATACTTTTCACTAAAATTGCCACCTTTTCCTTTTTCTTCCCTTTCTCTTTTTTTGGGGAGCGAGGGGAGGATGGGGAACTGGGAGGATGAGGGGGAGTATCACTGTAGAGCTCTAGCTGCCCTGAAACTCACAGATCGCCTGCTTCTGCCACTGCACCTGAAGCCATGTTTTTAATGCTGTAATATTACTCAGTCCAGGCCTTATTTTTTCAGAATGCACTTTGAAACATTTAGGGATCAGACATGTCTACAGTTTGTTTGCAATAGTCTAGTAAGGGCAGGGAAAGGGTATGAAAAATAAAGCTGGCCATATGCCAGGAACTGCTCAGTGTGCACAATAATGGGCGTCATTAGACTGTCCTCTCGACTTCTTGATCAAGTTTTCCATGCTTAAGATGTTTAAGTACAAACTAATCTAGGGCTGCTGATATGCCCGACACACATGGTCCCAAGTTCCACCCAACACAAGGAAACCAGTGCTAGTTCACACCTGTAAGCCCAGCTATTGGGAAGTGGAGGCAGGAGGATTAGAAGTTAAAGGTCATCCTTGTCCACACTACAAAGTCCAGGTCTCAAAAACAATTCCAATTATAAAACTGAACCTGACTTTCATTTGGGAAGGCCTTCAAGACTAACAAGCAACGACACATTAGTGTGTATGAGATCCCACCTCTGCCACTGCCACTGTTAGTTCTCGGCGCTGCATGCACAGTGATATGAACTGGCTTCTAAGAACCTGCTTTCTAACTAACAGTAACTAAGAGCTTGCTGTTGCTGAGGCTCTCCTCATATTCCTGGACTCAGAAATCTCCAGGTAACCGGGATCAAAGGCCCATGCCACCATGCCAAGCTAGGACATCATCTTCCACACTGTACTTAGAATTGCTTGATTTTCTTTAATGGACATAGATTCTAAGTACCATAATCTACCATTTACTTAACTATTACTTAAAAA